>JABAJZ010000316.1:0-11822 GCA_018857265.1 Termitomyces sp. T32_za158 | reverse complement strand
TCTCTTTTCAAACCTGTTCTGTTACTAATTCGGTTCAATGACAATCCCGTATCATCGTCATCAGCATTGCCCTTGAGTATGCAAGTATGTGTCCACTCTGAATTTGAACGCGTGATCAAGCGCGGTTATCCGACCATATTTGTTCTTGATGTTAACCACGTTATCGAAAAACTCCCATCTTTTTTTTGTGTCTTGTGTCGTGCATTATTCGCCAGACAAATTTAGTCTAGTACAGAACAAGGCCCCTGTACATCGAATTTCATATTTCAATAGGCAAACGATCTCCGGATTTACGGCATTGTAAAGGTCTGCGTGGGGTTCTGCCGACGCCAAGAAGACGAAAAGAGCCACATTGTCGAGGGAAGTATGTAATAATGCGCCGCATTCGCGTCCAGATCCCAGCGAGTGTGCGTGGTTTCAGAGCTTGAGCCTATGCCTTTTGGTTTCCAACAAGAAGCCGAAGTTTTCGAGGATGACTCAGCGGACCGTGGGTCGCGCAGGAATCCGAGTCTGTACACAAAGAGAAAAGAAAATTGAACATCGCTTTGGAGAATTTTAGGGGTGTCGCAGGAACCGCTTCGCTGGGTTCCTCGGTACATTCATGCCGTTCATGTTGGATTGAAACTTCTCGAACGGTCAACTACGGTCAAGTGTTTTCATGAAGGGTCAGGTCAGATCAGGTCAGGGGTAGGCGCCATAAATCGACGAGAAAATAGGGGAGCCTCGCGATCTAAATCCGTCATCAGTCCTGCAGCGCAGCTGCGAATCCGCTCGATGCACTAAGTATGGTGTAACAAATGAAAATAAGCACTAACCCTCAGATTCTCCCACGCAGTTCTCTGAATCATAATAAAGCGTGCCCCAGTTAGAAACTCCTGGTATCAACTGCTGTGGACTAACTGGAAGACATTTCCTCGGGTCTGGCGGGCAGGTGAAACGTTGATGGTGGACTGTGGTTGATGTTGATCTGTGGCAGCTGAAATTTGAAATGGTACACATCCAGATATATTGAGATTGTCGGATGTTGATGAAAGGGTCGCGGGACTGCTATAGCTGTCGCCGTGTGATGTCATCAGTGAATTTTTTTACAGTCAGCTTCTATGTAGTTGACATTTATGCATGCATCGAGAGGTCTCGAGTGAAGAGCCCCAGCGCTACGCAGTTGACCCATGAAACAAAAACCGAATGAATGGAGCAGTATCGAGGAGTTCGTACGCGTCGTTTTCGGGCATGGGGATCTTTAGGTCGGATCATCCTGGTAGATATCTAGAGGCTATGGCCCGGTGCACCCAGGGTGACTGATAAAACGCCGCAATATAGAGATCGGCGTACAGGGGCCGCTTTGATTCCTTGGAAAGGGAAGAACAGTTGTTACCGATGCAATCGCTTTCAAGACGCTGTCCGCGGCTTGGGCTTTTTCCTATGATTTTGACCTCTGTATGTTCGAAGAAATGAATTGACGGATTGTAATTTCAACGTCCAGTGGTACTTTTTTTTGATAGCTGATCTGGAGTCGTGCTGTAACCTAGACGCATGATATATCATAGTGCTGATATTGATTTACCTCAGTTGACTTGACCCATGCTGAAACCCGACTAACATGGGTCGCAGCAAGACGGCGAGAAGAGCCCAAGGATGCAAGCTGTTAGTAGTACCGTAATGCTGCAACCTGGTGTAACCTCCATGCAGCTCTCCTTACACTACGTCTAGCACCCTTGCGGAGATAAAGGTCTTCTCTATCCTCAGTCGAACTACGCGTCCAGGCCACGACGAGATCGATTGAAGCATGTGCCTGAATCATATATACAATAGAATGCTTTCCACCTTGTGTTCTGGGTAAACTCGGACATCAGTAAACTCCGAAAATGATGGCAAGATGGTAGATGGTCACCACCTTGCCATCTCGCCATCTCTCCATCTAACCACCTTACGCAACAAGTCCATCATAAAACACCAACTGTTTTGTCACTTAGAGGCCACAGAATCTTCCTGAATGCCTTCACGATTGCCCTGGCAGATGTCTTGGAGAATACTGACCTCATCCCCTTAAACGGATACTCCTTCCAAGGTGTGGATGGCAAACAACTCCAGACAGAGGAGGACAATATTGGCATTGTCTACAGCTCCAGAGCTCTGGTCATCACAGCAAGACAGTGCATCGGTGATGATGTCTGAAAGTTGCTAAGCACTGTCTGGATAAATGGTAACTTAGCACCTCAAAGGAAATTGAGAAGCATCGGGCAGGTGCTAAGTGTGTGAGGAAGTCTGGGCAGGGTCCCAGGTGCTCGTAGTGGGAGTAAGTTGTTATTTGGGGTTTAAAATGAATGAAGTTGCTTAGCGACAAACTAAGCCGTATGCCTGCCATAGGTGCAAGGTGCTAAGGTGCATAAATGTTGGCAATGAGAAAGCACTAATGAACCCATATGGTACTGTAAGCAACATAAAGATGGTAAGACAATAAGTGAACACAGCTCAGTACAAGACTTATGGCTTAGCGACTCTCAGATGAGTAAGATGCACTAAGTTGAAATCTGAACTCTAGCAGAGTGAAGATTGTGGATCAATAGGGTGTGATTCAATGATTATCTACAACAAAATATGTACAGTATTTATAGTTGCCAGAAGGCTGTCACTAACTGACAGGGTAAAAGTAAAAAAAATGAAGCCCTGATAGTTAAATTGCAACAAGGCATGCCCAGTCACCAACCTGACATGGCGTCTGTCAATCAGCAAGGCACAAGTCTGCATGTCAGATCCTAAGTAGATAAATGTCCAGTGAACTATACTTGAGCATGATCCCATCAAATAACTCCTGTCTTGGAAAAATGGCATCAGCGATCAGGAACTGGCCAAGGGTCGCCAAGGGTAAGTGACATGCCAAATGATACTCAGCGCTGATAGAGGTCACCAACCCTTGAAGTACCAATATCTACTGCTGATGGGCTCGGTAATCATTAGTTGATTGATCACTGATGCCATTGCATGCTATTCCATGTCCTGCTGAAGTCCAGTAATTGTCTGCGTGACTGGTCTTGTGCATTGGATCATGTGCACTAGCATGTGAGCTGTCCTATGACTGGCATGTTGCACCCCAAGTCACATACCATCACCAAACAGGCATCAACAGAACTGCTAGAATCCAGCATTGGTGCGCTCAGCCCAACCATGGGCTTATCATCGGGCTTCCCCATGCTTTGTCCAGGCTTGTGGTGCAGGGAGAAGTCAAAGTTGGCTAGGTATAGGGACCACTAGGCCTGGCAACGATTGAGTATTTTGGCCATCCAGAAATACTCCAGGTTCTTGTGGTCTGTCCAGACTTCAAACTTGTGCCGTGCACCTTCCAGGAAGTGGTGCCACTCCTTCAGGAATTGGACAATGGCCAGCATCTCCTTGTTGTGGATCTTGTAGTTGCATTCCACAGCATTGAGGCTCTTGGAGTAGAATGCCATGGGGTGCCACTTCTCATCCTCTGGAGATTGCTGAGACAAGACAGTGCCAGTTGCAAAATCAGAGCTGTTGGTCTTGATGCGGAAGGGGTGGTCATCATCTGGGAAGATGAGAACTGGCTTAGAGGTGATGGCAGTTTGGAGGATGTTGAAAGCCCCTGACTTCATCTCACCCCACTTCCAGCCCACATTCTTTCTGGTGAGGTCGAACAGGGGTTGTGCATGGTGCAGAAGTCCTGGATGAAACACTGGTAGAAGTTGACGAACCTTGTACTTCCTTCTTGTTCTGGGGCTCTGGCCATTGGATGATGCCAGCCACCTTCACTGGGTCCATCTCTACCATGCTGTGAAAGATGATCAGCCCCAGATACTTGATGCAGATCTGTTCAAACTCACACTTCTCTGGTTTGAGGTAGAGCTGGTGCTGGCAGAGGCAGTCCAGGATGACTTGGATGATGCGGTGATGCTCCTTGATGGTCTTAGTGTATATGAGGATATCATTGAGGTACGCACACACACCACACTGTCAGCAACCAGGTCCTAGAAGATGTCCTTCATCATTGTTTGGAAGGTGGCTGGACTGTTAGTAAGCCTGAAGAACATTACCAGTGGCTTGAACAGTCCATGGTTGGTCCAAAATGCTGCCTTCCACTCATCTCCCTCCTGGATGTGCATGTTGTAGCTCTACTGGACATCCAACTTTGTGAAGTAGCATGCATCCCAGAGATTGTTGATGAGCTCAGAGATGAGTGGGAGGGGGTAGCAGTTTTTGACAGTCATTCTGTTGAGCATGCAATAGTTCTGGACCAATCGAAGGGCACTATCCTTCTTCTTGATAAAAAACATCAGCAAGGCCATCAGAGACTTTGGTAGATGGATACGTCCAGACTCAAGATTCTCCCAGAGGAACATGTCTAGCTCATTCTACTCCTTTGGTATGAGTGGGTAGACCTTACAGCTAGCAGGACTTGCATCAGGCATTAGCTCAATGGTATGATCCCACTGCTTGTACTCTGGGAGTGAGTCAAACAAGGTCTTGGAAAAGACATCCTCAAAGTCATGCAAATAGTTGGGGACCGCATTCTAGAATGCCCACAAAGGGGTGTTCACTGCAAAAGCCTGGCTCAGCCATTGAGAAGTGGTGTAACTGGCCCAGATCTCCTCAGCCAAAGGCAGCATCCATAGGGTAGTTGCATAGATATGGTCTTCTACCTCAATGGCAATGTCAGACTGTCCTGGGTCTTAGGCAAATTGAAACTTCCCCTGGCACTCTTCTTCCTGTCTGGGGACCTCTTTGCCATGTCTGTTATTCTCATAGAGGGTCTCTCTATGGGGAAATTCCAAGGGCAGGGGGCCCAGTAGGTCAAGGTCAGCAAAGGAGAGGTGTCCTACTCAATATGCCTAGATAGCTGCACATTCCTGCATAGCGGTGCACCACTTTTTTTTCAATTCCTCCATGCAAGTGGCACAATGCCAGGGACACTGACTCATTCTTACCTCTTTCTAGGTCCAGTCAATCTCTGGGTTGTGCTCCCACAGCCAGGTATATCCTGCTTTCCTAGGCTGGTTATCATGAAGGTAGCCTGCTCTGTGTGCAACTTATAGTGGTACTGTCAATGTTGTACACAGGGATGGGGGAGAGGAGTGGTCAGGTGGTGAATTGGTGGCGTTCCATGCAGTTGGCATCCATGAACAGACCTGTTGCTCCAGAGTTTAGAAGAGCCACAATACTCCAAACTTGCTGAGTGTCAAGAGTCTCAACCTCTATGTTGAGCTTGATCAAATTAGCAGATGGAGTCAAAGCTACCACATAGCAGTGGAGGAGGTGTTGTTTCATGTGGAGATACAGGATTGTTTCATGGAGGTGAGTGGAGATCTCAGGGAGGGGGCCCTGTAGAGGAGAGTACATTGGAGGAGGTGCTTATGGTGGCAGATATAGAATAATCAACAGGAACTGTATTGATCACATTTACTGACAAACAAGCAAACTGATTAGCACTAGGCAACAGAGGCAGACTAGTCATCTATTGCTTCTTTAAAAATCCTCCTCTGTCTCTTCTGCAAGGATCCAGTCTACTGGCCTATCCTCTAGAGAATTGTCTGAAGGAACCACATTGGGTAAGGGCACTGCAGCAATGTCCTGGGCTGCCAAGAGCTGCAAGAGGAGCTCTTTCTGCTCCTCAAGGGTGAGGTAGTGGATCTTGAGGCCCAGGGAGCACTTCCAAGCAAAGTGGCTGGGTGCACCACAGCATCAGTACAGGAGGGGGATGGCAATGCATTGGCATCAACATCCATAGGTATGCCTGGGAATAGTGCAGGATGCACCAGCAGGGTTGCCAGAATTGGATCTATCAAGAGAAGCACCTGAAAACATGGGGTGAAGATCAGGAGATGAGTGGCAGGGGTGGAAGTTGCAGCCTGGCAGAGGTTGTGCTTGAGCTCCATCAGCTGCCACTGGTCCTGGGCCACCCAGTACTAGGAGTCCACCTGATTGTCAGCCAGTTGTTTTTCTGCCAGATTGTTAATCTGTTCTGTTTCATCAAGGCAGCATGCAGCTCCTCCCAAAAGTTAGAGACCATCAGAGTAGTTAGCCTGTTCCACCAAATGCTTGAAACAAATCAATGTATTTATTCAAAGACTTCTTGCTCTGTCCATACTGGTCCTTGTCTTGTAGGGCCAATGCTGCTGTTTTGACAAGTTTTTGGAGAAAGAACTTATCTCAGAACTCCTGTTTGCACCTTCAGAACATCAGAAATCCCTCATTATATAGGTGGCCACCTGTCACACTTTCATGTAAGACAGGGCCCATGCAATCTTCAGCTTGTTGAAAATGAAATTGTCATTGCAGAGCTAGATATAGATGATGCAGAATTGGAGGAAATGCCCTCTGAATGCATGGTCACTGTGATATGCATCCAAGGGTGCTGGGCAGGGAATGTTGGCATGTCCCTACACCATAGAGCCTGGTCTCATGGTGAAAAGGCATGGAACTGTGATTGGAGGAGAAGAGAGTGCACCTGAGGCTACAAGAAAGCACTCAAAGAGGGCTCAGAGATGGTTTTAGTAGTTTGGTAGAGAGTAGAGAGTTTGGCGATATATAGGGATAGTTATCAGAGGAGACGTGGCATCACAACTTGGATGCAAAACACTTAGATTACCGAATACCTCTCGGTTACCACTTTGGATACAGCCACTGCTATCCTCATGTTTTTGTGTGCTCCTTTATTTGCTAGTCTTTACACTAAAACTTTATTTTTCTTCTCTGGTATAAAATCGATGTACAAACAAATGTCACCCCCAGTTGTCTCATCTATTTTAGTAGAGCCACTGAGGGTGAGACATCCACATTTACATTTATACTTACAAAACTTGTAGTTTATTGTGTTCTCTCGCTCTACAGGTTAATATCAGTTGTCTCATCTATTTTAGTAGAGCTACTGAGGTTTATCCTGTTCTTTCACTCTACAATAGTAAAGTTTGAGTAAGTTCATCTGAGTCTCTAATTGGAACAAGTGAGTCCAGGCATCATCTTCAGGAGCCAAAGCATCTAAGGTAGGATCTGAAGGGGCAAGCTGAGACATAGAGGCCAGGAGCTTAAGTCTAGTAGGGAGGCAACAAATAGGAGCCTAAGTATTTGGCAAGCTATAAGGGGCCTCCAAACCAGAGATAGGAGACTTGTTTTGCTATAAGAGTGACCTTTAGAAGCTGCAGCTAAATCACACAACTGGCAGAGGAAAATCTGAAGTGTATTAGAATGGTACAATACAACAGAGAATGTAGCTAATCGCCTAGCAAAGGGAAATCTGAAGAGAACAAGTCTAAGAATCCCTCTACCAAGATGTGGTGCATTAAGGTGAAAGCAGAGGCATGGAAACATACTGTACAGCATGACAGAGCACAAACTCCAATCCTGGAGTAGGTCTAGAAATGTCTTGGAGGTCTCAAAACAGAAGTTCCCTGACATCATCTCTTGTAAGGCAGTAAAAAGTTATTTTCAAGGTGCACAAATAGATCTTGTACTTTTGCAAAGTCAATGTGCTGGCATTTATAAGCCATAACATAAAAATGTATTTAATCCAGCCACTAAACACTAGGAAGAGATATTGTTAACAAGGCAACAGTCCTAATACAATTCTGCAAGAAGTGAAGCATATTGAAGGTTGAATCATATTTCTCAGTAAACCAACAAGCCAAGTTATTGCAATGATCTTGGTACATTGTTTGTGAAGAAAGCTAGACTAGCTGCTGCTGCATTTCAATCAAGAAGACAAAGTGCATACAATATTAAAATGTGCAATTGGGCCTGTGATATATTTGGGATGTTTAAAAAAACCATTCTTTTGAAGAATGCTCAATATGAGACTGTTGATTGTAGGATCTGAATAGGGTGAATTGATAGGGCAGTTTCAGATATGAGTCTAGAGAGGGATAAGGGCATAGAAATTTCACATGCTTAACTGATCTGTAGATTCTTGATACAGACTATTGTATAACTTGTTTAAAAGAAAGATTTACACCTCAATCAAATTGTATTTGATCATGTCTAAGTTTTGAAGCTGTATAGCAAGCAAACAAATAACAGAGATTACATGTTCTTTATTTGTATATTGTAGGTAGTTTTGAAACTTTTTGAATAGTATGTTGCTGATGCTACTACTATGCAGGAGATGTCAATATGTGTGGAATATCTTAATTGGATTAATACTTACAATTTAACTGGATCTGAGAAGACAATACATTGCAATAACAGTTGTTCATTGTTTTCAAAAAGTTTGTAAATTGCATTGGTGAGTTCTAGAAACTTGTTATGGTCTGGCATTGCTCTAAGCACTAAAGAGTTGGAAATAGACTTTTTTTTAATCAAATCTAGCCAGTATGTCAACTTGAGCCATGAAGTAATAAGGCAATGATCAAAATCTTTGACACTTTGAACAAAATCAAGTTGATGCTCCAAATCATGCAGTCTAGAAATAATAGCATCAAGTGGAACAATAGAAAATGTTTCAAGCATACTTTCCATGCAAAAATATATTTTCTTGTCACTGCTGTTAAGGTGCTGAGCTTTAGTAGCTTGCTATATATCAGGTTGTGCAACATTTGTATAAAGCTTCAAGTAGTGTCGTTTTATTGAAGCAGTAGATATGTAGACTTTGTGACAAATGGAGCAGATATTACCATCATAGACAGACAGTTTTTGAATATAAAATATAGACATGATACTTAAGTTAGAAAGACCACTAAGAATATCAATTTTTAAAAGAGTAGAAGTAAATTTTTTAGTGGCAAAGTTAGCACAAAGAATTGGGTGCTAAGCTGTAAGAATATGTGTTGAAGAGAGAGTAATCTGGCATTCAATGCAGATCAGACAGCAAATGTGGTTATTGTATACCAGATCCATCAAATAAAGATATTTGTATTGTATAATTTGATCTTAAGCAGCAGAATTCTAAAAAGGCCATCAGTTAAGAAGTAAAAGAGAAAAGAACAATATCTACAGTAGAGTCTATCTCTTTGCTTGTATTTGACAATGCCTATAAAATGTCAATTAATTGAATGAGCAGATAATCACAGACATTTTTTTCTTTTGAAATGAGTTGAATATCAAGAGGCAATTGAATGGAATCCTCCCAATCTACAAACACTCTTGATTTTGAGCATGTTTTTGCAGACCAGAAGATATTTTAAATATATGGCCCATGAAAAACAGTGAGCATTTACAATCAAAACACTAAGGATTATTCTGCCAGTCAAGAGTTACAACCTGGTTTGAATAAGTAATTGTGCAAGTTGGAACACATATTGTGCTACATGCATATTCTGCTTTGAGCATGCAAGAAAGACAGCCAAGCAGTAGGAATATTTGTAACTGTCAAGACTCCACTCTTTTCCTCCTATCAAATTTTAGCTCTGATTCCTCTCTGATAAATCAGCTCCATTCAGTTGTCAGCCTCATTCAGGTGTTAGCCACATCTACAATGGCTCAAAAAACGGTCTCAATATTTATACTTTTTGAAAGATGACATTGGCATAAAGGATTGGAAGGTTTAAAAATTCTGGTTAAATTGTGTAAAATACTATGGCATCGTAGCTACAAATTGCATCTTGGCTTATGTAATTTGAATCAAAATTGATGAAGTAATAGCCATTTTAAAATATTCATTGGGACAGTTTTTTGAGCATCTCTAATTTTGGTATTTAGTACTTTATATGTCCTCCATTTGCCTTGATAACTGCTTGAATCTTTCTAAGCATGCTTTTTATCAGTCTTAAGCAAACCTCTGCTTGTATTTCATCCCATTCCTTTGCAACCCTCTCCCACAATTCATGCACACCATGAGGAAGTGTTTCATACTGCCTAAGCTGCTCCTTGAGATACTCTCAGAGGTGTTCAATAGGGTTAAGATCAGGAGATTGGGCTGCCCACCAGAGGACATCAAAGTTGTTGTTTTCAAACCACTTGTTAGCCCTTTTAGAGTTGTGTTTGGGGTCATTGTCCTGTTGAAAGTAGCAGGCACCCTTCTCTATCTCCTACATTTCAAAGCTCTCCTTTGCTCCATCATCCAAAATTTCATAGTACTGCTCTGCATTCATGATCTCCACCTTCTTTACCAGCTTTTTTACTCCATTTCAATCCATACAGTGCCATACTATAAGTTTATTGCCTCTTCTATGTTTTACAGTAAGTGTAGTAGTTTGGTTTGAAATGCCTTCTCCTTTTAGCTTCTACATATACTGCTTTCCATCTGACCCAATCCTATTAATCTTTGTCTCATCTGTCCACAACACTCTTTTTCAGTCCTCCATAGTCTAGTTCTAATGCTCTTAAGCCCAGTCGCAGAAGGCCACCACCTATGTCCTCCAAATCCTGATGCCCAGGAACAATGTCACCGACCTGTGCCTTACACCCCTCTCCTTCACCGGCTCACTTCTTGTTTTAGCTGGCACCAGCCTGCAACTCAAATGCTACCATGCTCTCTAAAATTTAAGTCATAGTTGCCTATGTCTAGCTTTGAGCATAGGAACTTTTCTCTTTGTAGCAGATCAATACCCCTCCTTCTTCAGCACATTCTGGACTGTTTGAGGAGAGACAAAGTTGTAAATGATATTGTTGATAACATTGGTGGTCTGAACAGCTGTATCAAGTCTCTCAGTTGGGATTTGTCAAACAATAGCCTGTTTATTGTGTGAAGTAAGCTTAGCAGAACAGCCTCCAAGATGGTTTTTCTTGTCCACCTTCAATTCTCTACCAATCCTCCAAAGAGGAGACTTCTCTAGACCAGTTTTAGCCTCAATCTGATGTAGAGAATACTCTTGAGCAAAGAAAGGCGCAAGAGTAGAGCAATGTGCAGGAGAAGTAGTTTTCATAATGGTGGTTGAAGGTCAAGATGTAGTTCAACTGACTTGAAATACTCCCAAATATAACCAAACATGGTCACATGACTCTGTTGATATTCCCACATGCAACTTACTCTTTATTTCTGACTAAAATAGGGATAAATCTGCAAGGTTGAAGATGTTCAAAAAACTCTCTCAATGAGTGAATATTTTAAAATAGCTATTACTCCATCAGTTTTGATTTAAATTACATAAGCTTGAATGCAATCAGTAGCTATGATGCTATAGTATTTTACATGATTTAACCAGAATTCTAAATACTTCCAATCCTTCATGCCAATGTCATCTTTAAAAAAGTATAAAATATTGAGACAGTTTTTTGAGCCACTGTAGATCCAGCCATATCCAGGTCTCAGCCACATCCAGGTCTCAGCCACATCCATGATCCTTTGTTTTAGATCACTTGCACTAGTTCTAAATCACTTCCATCTTGATTCAAATCACTTCTACTTTGATTCAAATCACTTTTACTTGACTCAGATCACTTTCATATAACTTAGATCACTTCCACTTGACTTAAATCACTTCTACCTGACCCAGATTGCTTCTAGCTTCCCCTTTAAGTAGTGGTCTACAGCTATATAAGGTCTAGTAGTTGGTAGCTACTCCATAGCCTTGATATTGACCTCATTATTACTTGACTTCCTGATTACTGTTACTTGTGTTTGCTGCTTAATTGTTCATTGCTTTCTTCTATCTGCCTCCCATCCATTAGTTTCCTGGTTTATGTCAGGTACCGCTGACCTCGGGGGCTTCTTCCAAAGCAAGGGCTTACAAAGGCGGACTAGATGTAGCTAGATACATGCACACTAGTGCCAGAGAGCAAAGTCCAGGACGAGAAGGAGTGGTGCTCCGGGGTGGTCCAGGATGACAAAAGGGTTCTAAGGTGCAAAACGAGTGTTCCGGGACAAAGTATACGAGTCCTGGGATGCGGCGAAGGGTTTAACAAAGACGAATGATGAGTTAAACTGTGGAGGGACT
>JABAJZ010000315.1:0-11845 GCA_018857265.1 Termitomyces sp. T32_za158 | reverse complement strand
GGGCCCCAAGTCCCTATGTACCACTCCGGGAGTTCCACTTCGGGGGCCGTTTCAGAGCGTCGGGAAACAAAGACTCAGTCAGAAATATATCATTATATATAGGTAGAAGCTGATAAACACAGGGAAACAGTGGTAAGTAAGTACGTTATTGTGACCAGGTGCAGTGGTTTTCTTTGATATCATCTCGAAGTCAGTGCCACCGTGGACAAAGTTTACCATTATGGTAGTTCTATGCATTTATTTGCACATGTTGACGCGCCACACCTTTGACTCTGCTACTGTTCTTGTTTTTTTAGTGGACCATAAAAAGTTTTTAAACATCATTCTCAAGTCACAACTATCTGAGCACAAATCCAAGAGTTCTGATGTTTTTGCACCTGCGTGTCCCACATAACCCCTCTAATTAGAGGTGCAGGAGGGGGGGCACCTACCCCTCTAAGTAGAGTAGATTAATCAAGTTCTCTATGATACCAATAATACCTCGAAATTTACTATAGCACTAGACAAAAAACTCCGTGGGATCTCGGAATACTCCGGTGGTTGCCATCAACGTTGACAGATCACCCGTCAACGTCGTTTGGCGCTGTCGTTGGCGCTGTCAACGCCGCCCCCATCATTGGACAGCGTCGCCTACCTTCCGCTCATCGTCGGCAACGATGAGCTCAAAAATATCATGCAAAAATACGGGAAAAAATACAGAAAAATAGAAAATATTGCCGCGCCCCTCTCCGTCATCACCGGACAGTGCCACCTACCCTCTGCTCATCGTCGGCGACGATGAGCTCAAAAGTATCTTAAAAAATACAGCAAAAACAGGAAAAAATCAGAGAAAATTCAGGAAGCATAATATTGCATGTTATGTCATGTGTGAGTGCAAAGTGCTTCTAACGCATCCGCAACCTCCTTCTCTGCATCATCTCCATCATTCTCTTCATCACTGTCATCTGCATTAGCTGGATTCAACGTCGTTGGCACTGCATTTGATGTCGTTAGCGTTGGATTTGATGTCGTTGCCACTGGATTCGATGTTGTTGGCTCCAAGAGGAGTGGCTTGTCACGAGATGTCCCAGGAACAATGGAACCAGTGAAATGAGGATTCTGAGCAAGTTTTTTGAAGCGTCGACGATGGATTTCATAGAATCGTGTTCGTTCCTCGCGATAGCATCGAATATGGAATGCAAGAACTGCGTCTTTGCTCCTTGCATCTACCTCTTTAGCTAACAGAAACGCCTCTTCATCTTGCATATGCGTTACCACGCGCTTGATCTCAATGTTGAGGCGCTGTATTTCCTCGCGTGCGCGTTCCATCTTGAAATAATGATCCATGGCCAGTCTAGCAGCTGGCCTAGCCCAAGCCCGCTCTCGCACATCTTGTCGGCAGTCTCGAAGGAGGTCAAAGTCGGCCAAAAATGCGTACTCAACAACTTGATCCCATGAAAGGGATGGGCGACGAGGGGACATAAGAGCAGCTGCGGCATTGTAACGATCGAGCGCACTCCTAATGGCTTGTGATCGGGCCTTGAGTGCCTTCCCTATATGCTTACGAAGTTTGTATCCTGTACTGAAGTTAGCAATATTGAAGAGCAAATGAAGGGGCTACAACTGACCAGTTTGTGACATGTTCATCTTTGTAAGTTCAAACATTCATGAAACCACAAGTTCCTCCAATTCATCTAGGCATCGTTGATATCGTCGCCGCCCAAACATCACTGCCGCCGCCTTCCACTGCTTGCAATCAGGTGTCCACCGCTCTGAGATCTCCAACTGCAACTCAATTACATGGACAGCGCTCAGTGCATTGTCAACTTCCTCTTGCGCATGCTGCACTTGCGTATCTGGTCGATACTGGCGTTTCCCACCTGGAGCTTTAGGCATAGTAGCCGGGGCGTGGGGATCAAAATTGTGCCATGTACTTTTGATTCTTGTGAGTTTCTCACTGGACAAGAGTCAGTGTTTTGCCCCTACACACGAAGTTCGTAGCACATACCTTGCTGCATCTAAATTCACAAGTTTTTTATAATATTCCATCTCGAGTGTTTCTTGTATGGGTTCCTTGACTAGAGAAGACAGATAAACACGTTCTTCCCTCAGCCATTCATGGAAGACCTCGGTTCCAGCAATTCCTTGGTCTTCCATTGTTTTTCGGAGTGCATCTTCTCCTGCGAGGAGTTCCAGGGCTTGTAGATAGTTATTGACTAGGAAAGTGCCTGGAAATGTTGTTAGAAAATTCGTAATGACCCAGTACTTGCGTACTTACTGAGGTTGTGCTGAGTTTCAAAGGCGTCGGTATGGGCCATGTATTCAACAATTCTCTGTTGTCGATGAAAGACACTGGCATAGCGGATCGATGGGGCAAGTGCATTTGACTTGGAAAAGAAACGTTCACAGCCCTCCAAATCCTCCAAACCCATACCCTTGACGTAGGTAGCAAGGTTGGAGAGCTGGCAAATTCGATTGTGGGCATGGCCATGAAACGCCCCAACAAGTGCCTGAAATCTTAGTTGATGGGCTCGAGAACCAAGGTCACTTTTGTTGACAGTTGTCTTAAATTTGCAGCCGATATCGTAGCCACCACCAAGATCCTCACCAAAGACATCAAGAAGCACTGACACGACTGCAAGAGGATATTTAGATCTGTTGAATATATTAGCTGTCAAATTCAAGTCATAAATTGCAAGACATCCACGCACAGTTCACCACTTGCAACCATGTCTGCAATCACCAAGGAAAAACCATGTCTGCACAAAGCCAAAAAGACGCCAGTCTCGTCAAAGATGCCCCACATCTTTGCTGTTGCCTCGTTTATCATGTTAGTCCAGCGACTTGAGCACGGATTGTCTCCATCTTCTGACTCCTCCTTTGGTGCACTTGATGGCTGTTCCGATGGCAAAATCTCTTTCAGTTTTGCCTTGGCCCATCGGTCAACCTCTTCGCGTGTCAAATATCGGTCTCCTGGGACAGTCCGTAGATCATGTCGAGCCTTTGACTCTCCAAGCTGCGGCTCTAAACCTGCTTCAACTGGCAGTGGTTTTGATGCATTTCGAAGCCGCTTTAAAGAGTCATTTCCATCCATAGTAAATAGCATCTTGAAGATAAGGTCTCCTTCATTTTCGAGCCTATATGTGCAGGCTGGGCAGGCATTCTTGAGCCGCTATTTAGGAACATTACGACTGAGGGCGGCATCGACTCTAGCAGAAACGCTGGCCCGGATAGCAAGATAAAGGTCAAATGCCACCGAAAATTGCTGAGCCAAATACCGTCGGAAGGGAGTGCGGTGGAGATCGCAGAGACTTTTGACAAAAGGCTCAATTGTCAGATGTGGGCTGCGGAGATGCGTAATGCGATAGAGTTCCACGACGCGGATAGAGAAGGCAAATGACGGCCTCAAGGGAGCAGTAGGAAGCAATCCATGGCTAAGGAGAGCGGCAGGAACATTGGTATCAGAGTCAATAAAGCTGATCGAGAAAGTGTAAGATTCTGGAAATATAGAAAGTCAGATTCTGTAGGACTGGAAGGCAAAAACATACTAAAGGCATCCATGACGTGTAACTTGATTGCGTTGGTAACATGATCTGTTTGTCTTGGTTCAGGTCTCTTCTCCATAGCATCATCTCCCATCTTCTCAGCCCATACCATGTATGCATCGACAATGCCATCCATCTGCATCTGAAATGCGTCAATCTGATTCTGTGTGCGGTCACGCCGCATGCGATGGTCTTTGTGTTTGGAGCGTTGACTATGAAAGGTCAATGATCAAATGCGTTCTTCAAGAGAGACGGAAGAAAACTCACATTGACTCTTCATGCAAGACATCAGCAACTATATGCTCAAACTCCCCACCGGCATGGCTAAGATTGAAGGAACTTGTACCATCTAAAACATCATCTAGCTCCATCGGTTGTCCATTTTCAAAGTCATTGTTTTTTTGAGAATCTTCATCCAGGTCCATCATGAGAATGTCACTTGAGGATTTGACAACTGGTACTTGCAAATTTAGATGAAAAGGTAGGCAATTCATATAGCTACAACTGACCACTGGCGCGATAAAGTCGTCGGCTTGCATTTGACTGGGCAATGGAGTCTCGGATCCCTTTCTGGTTTAATACCCTCTTTTCAACAACACGTTTGGCAGGCGTAGCTTTGGTAGCGAGCGTTCTGAGCCTGGAAGAACTTGCAGTTGCCCGGTTTTGACTTGTCTTGGGCATGTTCAAAATGTGCTCACGTGATCACTTCACTGTAAATTTCTAAGTCAACAAAAGTTTCTTGACGCAGGATTTGAAAGCCGCATATCACATCCTGCATCAAGTCAATCTAGTCAGACTAGTGCAGCTTTGTAAGTGTGTTTTTCTGTTCGATTTCTCCTGTTATATACGGATCACCTGGGACATTTAGTTCATAATCTCCAGGACTAGACCAGGTCCGAGGTTCTGAACTAACTGTCTTAGGAAATCAGTATAAAACAGGAGCACTGGTTTATGGCATACAGGCTCAATCTTCTTTAGTTCAGATGAGTGAATACCGAACCCGAAAGGTAGGCCTTGCAGCCATTCATGTCTACAGTCAATTAAAATCCGATCTTTAGACGCGATCAGGGGCCACATTCTCTCCATTTGTGATGCTCCCAATTGAAAATCCAACGTTTAATCTAGCTGAGTCCATTGAGGATGCACTCGAGCAGATGAATTATGAAGATGACGCAAGTTTGATATCACCGCCACCTGATCCTGACGCCACACTGTTCTGGAAATCAGATACTCCCGCCCTCTTGCATCGCGGCCCATTCCTGCTTTCAGCAGCAAGCAATCTGAATACAAAACATAGTGGACAAAATGCACGCGTTCATGGAAAGCGTGCTAAGAAACAAGCTGCAAAAGCTAAGGCTGAGGGTCTGGGCCACCATCCACCACGACCTAGAATTATCAAAACTCATGTCATCAACTCTGCTGCAATAGAAACAAAATTAGAGGCCCAATCCCTCCCTCGGGACAGTTCTGGATACATTGCTCGAGGTAAACGACTGGGCGAAGGCATATATTTCAAGTCCCTGGAAATCCTACTGTCAGAAGGCTATAAACTTATTGAATGGGATGGCGTGTAGGTTTTCTTTCTCGTTCTTTCTACAATTCATTAAAAGTGTCTTAGCGCAGGCAGGCCCCTTACTTGCAGTGAAGGCCGCGTCTTTGCTGTTCTTGTTGGGCAGCCTCAGAAGTCTGAATATGCCGAATCCTGCAAACTCGCATATGAGGCAATCATGCAGGAAGGCCGCAGCGCTCAGTTCTCTGACAAAGAAATACATCACTGCCGAGGCGACTTCCCTGCAGTGAATGTTGGAGTAACTATGGGGTTTGGGGCAACATACCCCACCAACCTTTCAAGCGCAGCTCATTCGGATATGATTCAACGCCTTCTCAAAAACCCGGACATCATAAGAATGGCAAACTTTGCCGATGGTGAGCTTCACAATTGGTTCCAATTGGTTTGTTCTTTATTGCAAATTACCTAGGCGCTTTCAACCTTTGGGCTCCCAAGCTGCACCAGCACTTCCGTAATCATCTTGATCCCCTCTTTAAAGACCTCACCTACCTGCAACAAATCTTTTCCAAGAGCATCTTTCCCAGCGCCGCGTTCAACTTTGGTGGAAATGTATTCACAAAGGCTCACCGCGACTGCATGAACTCTGCAATCGGATGGTGTGCTATACATGCTCTAGGTTCTTACAATCCAAAGCACAGTGGCCACCTTGTATTGCCTGATCTTAAGCTCGTCATCGAATTTCCTCCTGGCGCGCTTATTTTCATACCCTCTGCAACACTAACGCATGCAAACCTCCCAGTTGCTGAAGGTGAAAGTCGGGTATCTTTTACTCAATATTGTGGAGGAGGACTTCTTCGTTATGTTGCCAATGGCTATCGCATGGAGACTCAGCTTCGGAAGGAAAACTTTGAAGAGTATATGAGAATGTGTGATTTAAAACGCACGCGGTGGATGGAGGATATCAGGCTTTACAGTTTCCTCAGAGATTTTGACTTTCCATTTGATGATCAAGCTTTAGCAGAGCTTTGACCGACAGTCGTACCTATAGTAACAAATGTATTTGTCTCACATGCAACCTGAAGCATCAAAACATGGTCATTGAAATTGAAAGAAATACATAGCAAGGATAACAAGAACACGCTTTTTTACTCTGAGCGCATAACTTCTCGGTTCATGTACGCTTTAACAAAAATACTATTTGCGGCCTCCTTTGTCATGGTCCTTTTAAGAATGCCGGGGACAGCATTGCCAACGGCTTGTTCAGCAACAGAGCTATGAATCAAATCAACCAATGCAAGACATCAAAGCGAGGAAAAAGAATCACCGTCCATGATATACACCAGGGTGGAGACCACGAATGACGGCGAAGTATGCGAATTCATCATTAAGAGGTGCACTACCAGGTGGTACGCGATGCAAGGATTGTGGAGATGAAGAACCTTCATCAATGACATTTTGTGAGTTTTCTAAACGTTATTGTGAATGAGGATTGGAAGACAAGTTGCAAAGAACCAACGAGAGGATTGATGAGCTTGGGTTGAAGGTCCTTGTCGAGTCAGTGATGTGGTAGAATTTCTCCAGGAAGAAGTTTGGCTCTTGGGGGTAACTGGAGTAGTAAGTGTTCTACACCTACGATTCCAGGCAGTGATGGCATCATTGATCGAGTTGAACCCTTTGAAACAGGCGCCCGAGAATCCAGTTGTCGATTCATGAACAATATCCCTGCAAAATTGTGTAAGCTGTGCCATATTTCAATACTTCTCACTTACCAGTCCCCAAAGACACCTACCCTGCGGCCTTTAAAGACAACATAGAAAGGAAAATGGGCTTTGCGTGAACAAGAAGGAGTGTCACGAGTTGAGTCTAGAGTAGAAGCAACTACCTCGCCATGCTTGTCTGCAATAGTTTCAGTGTTGGAGGCACTGAAAGCACTGTAACCATCCTCAGAGCTGAGAGTGGTGGCATCAGAGAAGTTACGCAACCAACTCTCCTCCTCTAACGTCGGGTAACAGCCCAGACCAGGCGGCTCGCAAACACGAGTTTCTAGAAAAAGAAAAGAATCAATCCAGCAAGTGGTGTGCAAATACAAAGACATACTCTCGTTGCTGGTTCTCATAAGAGGCAGAAAAAATGCAACTGTGAACAAATAAACGACGCACGCATCAGTTTAAATGTCAATATGCAGAAACCTCACGTGCGTGGCGAAAGTATTTTGTTGAATGGCAAGAAGTTCTCAGGATTTGACAGCAGCAGAGTTCATTGCTCCTGGCTCCTGCTTACTATGGACAATGTTCCCATTTCAAATCTTGACCAACCTTCGACCCATGCCTCGAGGAATCCAGGCAAACCAATTATACCACCCCGTTTGAATAACATCAAAAAAAGTGCTGCTCAGAAGGCAACAGCGGAGGTACAGCGCGCGCAAAAGAGAGAACGGAAAGCTGCTTTACAGAATGATATTGACGCGTTTCATGAGGAAAAGGAGAACCTGGCAAAGGAGTTGGCTTCGAAGTATAATTTCAAGATTGTAAAAGTACAACAAATGTTGGCTGCTTCCCTGCACTCTAAGCAACACCGGCGTGTCAGTACTTGGAATGCCCTGGTTGCTCGTCGAGGAAAGGAGTTGAATGAAGGTAAGCTAGTTGACTTTGCCTTGAAAGAACCGTGCTCAATATCTCTAGGTCGCAAAAAAGGAGATCGCTTGACCCTAGCCCAAATTCAGAACATTGTCAAAGAAGATCTTGAGAACGGAGTGCACCAAGATGTTGACGAGGATGAGCTACGGGAAGAGCTTGAAGACGCGCGCAAGGTCAAAAAGCAGGGCGCTCGAAGCTCGAATAAAGCGGCTGCTGTTGACTATCAGGCAGCACTGTCAAGAGTTCAAGATGAGGTAAGTTCTGAACATGATGGAGGATGCAAGGTATTTACTTATGCAACTTAAGCTGGGAGATCTCCATGAGCGGTGTGGTACAATGGCTTTTGCCTTCTTCACAAGGGGTCACATCCATGACACAATCGTTCCCGGATGGATAGAATCGCAAGGATCACTTGCCTTCATCAATGATGTTCTTGACATGACACCGGCAGAGTTCCTCAGGAAATTTGAGTTATGGGCATGCACAAAGGGCCACAGTACGCAAATTTTGCCTTCGATAACGTGATTCCAGCTCATTCTTTTAGAAAAACATCTTGATACAATGGCGTCACTTCGGTCAGAGTGTGTAAACCTCATAATTGGAGGCCTTCGTATGCATACAGCCTTTTCTTGCTATCTAGTGCTGAATATCAATTACAGAGAAAATTGTCGGGGCTCGCAACGTTACCATGTGTTACGAGAAATACGACGTTGACATGGTTGAACGATACAGCGCGACACTCAGGGGTTGGCCAGTAGGACTTCAGTTCCGAAGTCCTGCTAAAATCACCACGATGGAAGATGCTCGGACATTGCGCGATGCCCTAGTTTCAGGTGAATGCATGTGGGTAAAACTTACACGCAAGGAAAAAGAGGCACGCACCAAAGCAAGGCAGGAGAAGATTGCCAGTGGGGAAGTGACGGTGAAGAAAAGAAAACGGAGGTCAGATGCCGGGAAACCACGAGGCCCAAGGAAGGCAAAGAGCGGAGAGAAGCGCAAACGCCAGGAGGCTGCGGCTGACGAAGGCACTGATAATAGTGAGGACGACAGCGGCAAGGAAGACGATCGTCCAAAGAAGAAAGCACGGAAGTCCGGTGGAAAGAAAGGAAAAACTGGTAGCAAGATCCCGCCTATGCCCAAGAGTCGCAAGTCCATCAGCTCCGATAGCAGCAGTGAGGACGATTGATTTGCTCACACAATGGACAACCTGTGAACTAATGGACAATATTGTAATCTTCATACTTTGTACGTTGCCCCTGTTGTTGAAAACTATTGACATTTTCTTGGCATTTTGAGGGAGATAGTAGTGCTCACCGTGAATGATGATGAGCACAGGCATTCAGTGTCAGTCATCACAGCGTCAAGCTGACAGGTCCTGTCAAACATTCAGTCGTGTTGGTAGACAGACCGTTCGGATGAAACAGCCGAAGAAGCCAAATAGATGGCAATTTCTTCTACCTTAACGAAAGCTTTCCATACTGTAAAGTCTCGCACTGTAAGGCTTCCGCACTGTATGTATGATGTTAGAGGGGCGTGTCAATATATTCAATTTTTTTCTGTATTTTTCTGTATTTTTAAGATACTTTTGAGCTCATCGTCGCCGACAATGAGCAGAGGGTAGGTGGTACTGTCCGGTGATGACGGAGAGGGGCGCGGCAATATTTTCTATTTTTTCTGTATTTTTTCCCGTATTTTTGCAAGATATTTTTGAGCTCATCGTTGCCGACGATGAGCGGAAGGTAGGCGACGCTGTCCAATGATGGGGGCGGCGTTGACAGCGCCAACGACAGCGCCAAACGACGTTGACGGGTGATCTGTCAACGTTGATGGCAACCACCGGAGTATTCCGAGATCCCACGGAGTTTTTTGTCTAGTGCTATAGTAAATTTCGAGGTATTATTGGTATCATAGAGAACTTGATTAATCTACTCTACTTAGAGGGGTAGGTGCCCCCCCTCCTGCACCTCTAATTAGAGGGGTTATGTGGGACACGCAGGTGTGTTTTTGGAAAACCTCATTTGGAGAGCCTGACTCTCACCCTGCCACTTCCGTGAGCCACAAAGGTAAGCTATTCCAAGCGACTTTTTTTTCTTCGCTGCTAAGTGAAAGCCCAAAGTTGTTGCGAATCAGCTACTTCAATAGTTCTTATAATGGCACTTCTCCCAGAAGGCTTATTGGCAGAGTCGAGGAGAACGATTTTCCTCGGCCAACCACCTTGAAATGCACGGACGACGAATTTGGTTTTGGTTGCGACGTGGCAGGCGTCATGCATCGTTACTTCGATGCTTCCATCCACCGACGTTGATACCATTTTACGATGCAACGGTGGCGGTCAATTACCACAATTTTCAGGAAGTACTACTGGGTAGATCCTCCCCCGCCAGGATCATCGTTTTTCTCTTATCCGAGACTCCGTCTGGAGTAACCAGGCAGTCGATCGCATTAAAAAATGACGGCTAACTCGGATATACGCTGGCCAACAACCATCAAAATCAACTCAAAAATCTTCCGAGACTGCTACTTATCGATGCGAGCGCAATCCGCTCCGTTTTTTTCCCTCCTCTTTGTACGGAATATGACACTGCATATATCAAATACCGCTAACGTAGTTCCAATCCGGTTCGTCGGTAAGCTTCGCAGACTTGATCCCGTGTCATTGTGACCAAAACTTAGCTAGACACTGCTTGAGGCAGTGGCTTGGGTTGTCTGTTGATACTCGAAGATAGAAGACCTATTAACCAGCCGCCTCAATTCGACTGTTTGTATGACTTGAGCGAGGACTTGAGAGTAGCTTATTCAGTGCTTTCTCGCGGGTCGCGGATCGTTCTATTCCGCTGGGAACGCAGGAGTCTTTCGATTTTCATGAAGGTATACATCTTCAAATCATGCTTCATCATGATACTCATCCAACCTTCTCAAGGAACCCGAAAATTTGATCCCAATTATCCTGGGGCTCCAATTCTCCTGTGGTTGTATATAGACAGAATATTCACCGCGTCTCAATTCTTCCGTTCGTCAAGAAGCTCTCAGGGGCTCGGCGATAGAAGATCTATCAAACCAGCCGGCTTAATTCGACTGTGTGTCTGACTTGAGCGAGGACTCCGAGAGCAGGCTCAGCTGAATCGTTGCTTTGTCGCTAGGCTCCGCAGCTCGCAAGAGGCAAAAGATGATTGAAGTAATATATCTTCAAGTCATGCTTGCTTCGTCATTATGCTCATTCAACCTTTTCAAGGATCCCAAAAGTGATCCCAATTAAAGTTGATCCCAATTAACCTGGGACCTCAATTGTCCTGTGATTGTATGGGGGCGAAATACCGTTGTGTCTCGATCCTTTCGTTTGTTAGAAAGGTTTACAGGCACAGCCTATGTGGAAGATGCATTCGCTCGACAACGCGTCGCAGAGATGTCGTTGCGAGAAACTGCACAAGTGCCTAAAACAAACATAACCCGTGGAACGCGTAACGAAACGATTCTGTGGCTTCTGGTTATTTGGATCTTCGTACCCGGATGGTTGTTTAGGCTACTCTGCCATTCGCGATTTCGGAGGTTCTGGCGGTCTGCGTGGTTGACGAAGACGTCGCATACAAAATCTCACTTTCCTTTTTGACAAGGAAACTTTCGTGAAAAGGTTCATGCCATTTGTATCCCCGCTTGAAATGAATTCAAGTCCTGAGGAATGCAATGGTGGAATATCGCGCGCTCTCAAAACCACATTTTAAAAATCAAATGCTTTGGACGATGCACGTTTGAGGTCTGAATTCGCGATCTAGAATTTGCTTTGTCTCTCCCATGTCATTTCAATGTCTGGGATGTTATCACAGGACGTTTGGATCACGTTGCCATTTTCAAGTATTCTGTGTCGTTCGCGGATGATCATCTAAGACACTTTGCCTCTCAAAACCCATCTGTACGATGCACATTCGAGGACTGAAGCATTCGGGAATTTGATCATCTCGGTTATTCATCTAGGTGTGTCCTTTTGTCAAATCATCATGCTACGCTTACCTCACCTCTTCAGGTTTCTATCATTAAACCATACATCGAGAAATCACCCCACACACTCTGAACGTCAACTTTGTGTTTTAGTGCAAATCCGAGGGAAGAATACACTTTGACCTGGCAGTGCTGAAAATAAGACGATCAACCCGCTATTACGAGCTTGTAGACTTTACAAG
>JABAJZ010000313.1:0-11891 GCA_018857265.1 Termitomyces sp. T32_za158 | reverse complement strand
ATGGGTATCTATAGGAAGAAGCTCAATGCAACTGAAAACTATGGAATCCACTCAGATATAAGTATATCCTTCAGTCATCTTCCCCAGTCCCACTCATTCCGGCACTCCATACTGTGCTGCCACTGCTACCGCCGGCACTTCTCCGGCCGCGTCGGCCTCCAACTCTGGGAACTATTTCTGTAAATCCACCAGCAGCTCCGCGCGCGATCTCAGCGCTCAGGCTCCGTTCGTGTGCGTCCAAAGCCGCCAAAGAACTTTCAGCCTCTGCTTGTTCTAATGCTCCCCGAGTAAGGCTGGGAATTCCTAATCCGAATCCGGATTGAGTCGATCTGTCCACGGAAGGATTTGCTGACTCGACCGAAGAGACATCTGAATTCGCTGCTGACTTTGCACCAAACCAGGAAGACCGTCGGTTGTTTACAACAGACGGTTGCGAAGAAGTAGAAGACGCTGAGGAATCGGCACGTTGCACGGCGGGAGATACTGGGAATGAGAAGGACGGAGTAATTTGCGTAGGCGTCCGTGGCTGTATGCCCATCAACTTCATCGTCGCATTTATTCGCTCTCTCTCCTTGCGATCTTCGTCATCTTCCTGGTTATCCAGTTTACGCGCGCCAGTCACGGAAGTAGCACCAGGTTTAAGTGTGAGCGGACGCAGGTTAGCATCTGGTTTCTTGTCAGCCTGGCTACCGAAGAGAGAGAAGTTTTTCCAATCGAAAGAAAGAGAACGACGCTGAATTTTCTTGGGATTTGGGACGGTAAAGGGTGACGAGTAAACCCGCATCTCCGACATTGGGCTGGATGCCGCACGCTCGACTATGACAGACTGTGGAGACGTCTTCGAAAGTTCAGCAGGTGAATCCGACCCTGCCATTGAAAGCTGTTTCTCGTAATCGACTGCAAGCACGTGTTCGAAACCTTCTTGCGAGATGATGCGATCGATGATTTTCGACGCATACAGCGAAAGCGCCTTGTTAGCATCTCTGAGAGATTTAACCTCAGTACGGAGTGCATCTATGTCATTTGAAGAACCACTAGGTTCGATACCACCAGCAGGACTTGATGACACCTTGCGCCCGTCAAGGTTTTTCCTTCCACGTTTGCTTTTGTCACTGTGAATGGGACGCTCCTCGAAAGCATTTCTCCCGAGAACATCCTTGTTCTCAGCACGTCCAAGTTCTGCAGCAAGATCGAGACCGGGACCAGTAATGGGAAGATCAGCCAAAGACTCGCCGCGTGTAGGTCCCATAGAAGTAATTCGCTTGCGGTCATACCTACTACTCTGGCGGGACGCCAAATCTGGACTGGTGTCGAAGTCGAAAGTATGCTCAAGTTCATGTTCATGTTCAAGATTGTCTTCTGAGGCCTCTTCCTCAACCCTATCCAGAATACTCCTGGCATTGCTGCGAAGACTTCCAACGTCCGTGCCACCAGTGTCGTCGTCGTCTTCGTCGTCATCTCCATCACTATTATGCCCACCAACTTGCCGACGAAGGTCGAACTGACCGCTCAGCGTTTTTTCCCTCAAGAGTATCATATAGCTCTCATTCTCCTCCTGAAGTTCGTTATTCACCCGCTTTAAGTCGACAAGTTGACTTTGTAAAAGAATCAGCGTGCTTTGCAGCGATGAATAAGAGGTGGAGAGTGTAGAAAGTTCGAGCCTGAGTGAGGTCATCTCCGCTGGTTCGGTGTATGGGTCACCGAGGTCGTGTCGGGTTTGGCTACTTGGATCAGGTTTGCAACGATCTACCCTATCTCCTTCGGTCTCGAGTTCAAAGTCGGGTTCTGGGGTAACGGGAACTGGCTCAGCTTGTTTGCGAACCTGGATAAGAGATTGGATACGTGACTTCAGATGTTGTTCATTATCGTAGAAGGCTTGCCGTTCGGCTTCAAAAGTTGCTGTCTGAAGAAGTAATTTTATGATATGGTTTGACAAAGACTAAGGCGCCAAGGTTTAGCCATACCTGTTCGTTGTACCGGCGTTGAATATCCCTTTTCTCTTTCTCTAAATCGCGCACTTGTGATCTAAGTTTTTCAGCTACATCTATTCGCTGAGCTAGTTCAAACTCGGATCGAGATTGCTCTGCATAGAGCTCATTAAACCGAGTTTCTGCAGCACTGAGCGCGGATGCTAGCTCATTGTTCTCGACCGTGAGGCTTGCAACTATTTGATCCTTGTCCTGGACCTGAACAAGAAGCTAGTAACAAGATGTCGTTGATGATGGTCACAGTAGTGGGTTAAAGTCATGGGCATACCTGTTCCTTCTGTTCTGTCTCCTGTTGGAGAGAAGCAGACAAGCTTTCGGCAGTTTCACCTGCTGACGGAGTCTTTATTAGTAGTGCACGGCGGCTTCCAGAAGCGGAATTTATAGAGGATGGCGGTCGGAATGAAACTGCTGATCGAGCTAAGGAGCCCCTGGCAGAAGGTGTGGGCGATGCAGAAATGGTACGACGAGCGGGAGGTGGTGCTCGGGCGGTGGATGTGGCCATGGAGGCAGGCGGGCGCTATGTCTAAGTCGTACTAAATTAGGAGACCGTGAAGGGTCTGCCGAAAACTGCTAGAGGCTGGCAAGAAATAAGGGCATTTACTTAGAGAAGGATAGACTGTGGTTGTTAGCAGGGATGTGTTTTCAAACTGTCTCCATCAAACAGTGCCCGATCGTTCAAATGTTGTATGTTAGCCGACATCCCCACAGAATCTCTTGCCGAGGTAAGCCTGTCGACCTCCCTCCCTGCCCTGTCATGATCTCTTCCAGCTTTTGGCTCAGGTATATCCTCGGCAAGCAGCCCCAGATGGTCTACACATTCTGAGCTCGTCCCTCGGTCGCGGGAGTGTAGTTGAAATACAAGGTGGCCCATCGTCGGGCAAGACACACCTTCTCTTTTACTTGATCATTGACTGCATAATCCCCTCTCAACATGCTGGATGGGCTGAAATTGCAATTGTCTTGGATATGGATCATTCTTTCGATATCAAACGTCTCAGCTACCTCCTCCGCCGTCGTTTAATGCGCTCAGCCAGCCTCGACCCCTCAGCTGTTGAGTCCACTGCCCGACAATCACTTCAGAGGTTGCATATCTTTCGACCCTCTTCTACTCTGCAGCTCGCTGCAACAGTCTCGCATCTTGCCACGTATCATTCATCCCAATTTTCCAGAGACAAGATTGGTGTCGTCGCTATTGATTCCGTCAGTTCCAGGTACTGGCCTGACCGTTTCGTTGCCGAACAAATAAATTACTTGACGTCTCCCATGGAAACAGGATCAAAACATGTACCACCTTTTCAACGCGTTCTCCTGGGTCTTGAATCATTCAGTCGTACCCACCGGCCACTCGTAGTGATGACAAATTGGGGTTTATATTCCATCAAAAACAGCGTCCCTTCTCTTTATCGACAGCATCTTCAACCCTTCCCTACACTTCCTAGCCTACGCTCCATCCACCCAGATCGTGGTGTGGGAAGTGTAGGAATGATATCCTCTGAAAATTTGCCAAATCTCACTTGGCATATCACTTTGCAAAACATTGACACAAGTACGCGGTGCAGTTCTTCTACAGGGGGAGAACCCATGAGATTTTCTCTGTCACTACGAAAAGCAAATTCTTCCTCTGTTGGCAACTTCATATTGTCTATCAGCGACCGGGATATATCGATTTTAGACACTACATAATTCAGTCAATTGGCAACAAAGTGACTTGAAATATTGTCGAGGTTTTCGAACCCAATGTCGTGTTAAAAACAGAAGATACTTGTGTACAATACATCTACAAAAATGACCGTACCATATCAGGGATGCTATGCCACAATAGTTCGATTTTGCTTGAAATCATGGACAATTGGTGCGGCAGTGATACTCCAAAAATAGCGGGCTTTGCGGTCGAAGAGCGGCCTACAGGGTGAAATGAGAGAAAGAGAGCAAGACTCCTTTCCGTATGATATTAACAAGTATGTATATTAATATGTTGGAGATAGACAGTCACGTGATCCTGAACGAAAAATTGCCTCGCCTTTTGTGGCTGCAGAATGCGGTTTTTATAACCTGTACTTACAGCGTGAGCCATTTCTGTTCCTTGACAGTTCACTCTCACACTCAAGACAGATAGCGCACTGTGCGCAGACCAGAATCTCTGGTCGTCCATGCTCAAGAGGGCCGGTCTCAGCCAAGGCTACCTCTACCATTATTGCTCGTTTGGTGGATATCATAGATCCAGAGCTCGTCGAGCTTACGCTCTTGTCTCTCCGTGTCTATGGACAACTTCAACAGTCATTTCTCGACCCATTACAAACCAGAGTCTGTCAACATCAACGAATCACGCTTTCGATTCACCCCTACCTCCCAACGTCATCGACCGCGTAAAAGTAATTTTACTCAGCGATGGAAGCGATCAATCAATTCTCAAGCATCTGAAAAAGTCTTCAGCACTACTTTCACATCTCTCAAATTACGAACACGCGCGACAGATTGCAGAAACCCTTGCATGCACGACGCGTCCTGCCGTGGCTCTACGATTCCTTCACATTGTGAATTTGCTTGGATACAAACTCGGATACGTCGCCTACGAAGACGTTTCGTTCCGTCTAGCAGAGAAGAAGAACTGGAATGGTGTCCTTTCAGCTGTCTCCCTTGCACAACAACATCGAGGAAGTTTGAGTTTACGGTTGCTAAATTGGCGGACTCGCGCTTATGTGGAGAACGAAAACTACAAAGCATTGCAAAACATCTTGGAAGAATTCAAGGAACATGGCAAGGAACCCACGAGGCGTACATTCCACCTTATTCTGTCTGGTCATGTTCGCAATTGCGATATCTACCAGGCGAAGGAGTGTCTCAAAAAGATGACAGAAGCAGGCTGTCCACCAGATGCGGCTACACATGCTACTATTGCAACTCATTACCGACGGTTGGGGCCGGATCAGGATGTAGAGGCTCAAGCTTTGCAAGGTCTTGGGGATCTAACACCGACGAGTGCTGTCGCTTTGGTTAACAGCTTGATCACTCTTCGTCTTGATGCATACGATCTCGCAGGCGCCATACAATTGTCGAAGCTCTTCGACCGGACCCTCATAGAGCCTGTTCTTGCGACGATAACTTCAGGGCAGGATAGCTCGATGACAGAGCCTGCAGAGTTCCAGGACATTCCCACCATCTCGGAACCCCTTACTCCAAATGCTGCCACATATTGCTTATTCATAAACTATCAAGCCACACGGTCCAACCTTCACGGTGCACTACAGATATTCAGGGCCATGCTGGTGGCCGAAACGCAAATAACTCCTAATGCACTTGCTTCGTTGATATTTGCCCTTTACAAGGGTGGTAAAGGAGACATCGCTGTCCGCATGGTTGCAAATCTTTGTAGTCCTGACGGGAACCCATCACCACTATTCGATCGCTTATTGTCGTCAACAACGTCCGATGACTTGCCATGGGTCCCCTCCAATATCCCACTAACTGTTCGTATTTTCAACGCGCTGATTAAAGGTGTTCTATCAACCCATGGTTTGGAAGGCATGGAAATTGTATTGCAGATCATGCATGTATACAACGTCAAGCCTTCCGCCGCAACATTGGAAATACTTCTGAACCATGTCAAGCGGGTCGAAGGTGGTCATGCACGAGTTTTGTCGCGCATACTCCGTCATCTTTCCTCTTCCGATATCCTACCGACTCTACGCCATTTACACGTCATTTTTAGCAGCATCCTTCGAACTGAGAAGAATTTGGTTCACGGTTTTGGATGGGACAATATCGCAGCAAGATTTTCCAGCACTCGTGAGGCTCATGAACGGCCCTACCCAGAACATCGTCTGTCTGGTGATGCCGCTTCATTCGACCCTACAGCAGGCATCGAGGTATCACAGGCGCTTCGACAGCGAAGCCTCATTCGTCCTGCTATAGAGTCACTTAAATCGCGAGACATACTGAGCGATGCCCCCATGCTTTCCTTGCGCATTCGTCACGATAGTCTCATACGACCTGATCTGGACGCAGCCAAGGAAATATTTGACGTCATGCTGGAACGAGGAATCTATCCCAATGAATATCACTTTAGCGCTTTGATGGAAGGCTTTGCGCGAGCCGGAGATCTTGAGGGTGCATCCAATGTCATGAATTCAGCTTCTCGTGCAGGTGTTAAACCGAATGTCGTCATGTTCACCATCCTCATCGTAGGATATGCTCACAAGGGTAATCCAGATAAGGCAATACAAGTCTTCGAAGACATGATTTCATCAGGTATCGCACCAGATGTACCATCAATCGATGCAGTCGCCAGCTCTTTCTTCATAGTTGGAGCTTATACAATGGCTAAGACCGTTTTACGAACATTGTGGACATACATCCAGCCCTTTCCGGCCGAATATCAAGACATTCCGTTGAAACGCCTAGCTCAGGCCTTCCGTTTGTTACACACAAAACACGAAAAAGGAAATTTCGAGCTACCCAAAGAAGACAGGCTTGCGCTTCATACGAAGCTGATTCGGATCAGAGCACTCTGGAATGAGGGGAAGATACCTCAAGATCTTAAACGGACATTGTCAAACTTGAATCATAAAATATTTGTATTACAGAAAAAGCGAACTCCAAAGAAGTAATTGTAATAGTGTACAAATAGTATCTACTTCCAACTGAATGAGGGTTCAAACTTTCAAGGTTTATGTGAATTTCGCATCAAGAAGACGGAGTGCAGCATGAACGGCATCTGTCTGCACCGCACGTACCCGTTGTCGTCCGCATCTAATCAACACGTCCTGAGGGACGAGCCTCGGAGAAGGAGACGGTCCACTTGAGCGGACACGCTCCTTAGCGCGAAAGTGAGCATGTGGATCTGTCAAGAGGACAGATTCATGATCTACCGGTAGGTTGGTCGCGCTACTAGCAGGAGAAGCTGTGTGCTCCGGTGTCACGGATTCCAAAACCGGCGAAATGACGACCTTCGGTCCGGTACATTTAGACCTACGCACAACAACCTCAGCAAGGAGGGAAAGATCAGCAAAGGAAACGTTTGGGTGTGCTTTTATCTGCTGCCATGCGTCATTTGTAGGCATCGTTTCGGGACCTTGTTCTTCGATTGAAGAAATCAAAGTAGAGCGGGTGTGATCAGACCTTGCTGGGCGGCAACTACAACTAGACGGATTTTCGCAACCATCATGATGGGGGCTGCTGAGAGACGCAGTCCGGTTACAGGGGCAATCAGTGCAAAATGCCCTCGAAGCGACAGATTTTTCAATAGCGAAGCAGAAAGCTTTTCCAAAGGCATCATCCGCACAAGCCATGCAATTTGATGGATCTCCGGAACAGGTTACAGTTGGTGCTTGTGAAGTGGGTACAGTGACTGCAAACACACTGTTCACATTAGACGTTCCAGGTCGACGACGGAGAGGAACTGCCGGTTGATAAGGTGGCAGATTCTCGAGGATACATTCAGGATGTGAAGGGGGCCCTGTGATGAACTGAATAGGGTTCGTTGTGTGGATGTTCGAAGCGAGATTTGATTGGTCATAACTGCTCTGAGCATGCACTTGTTGTACAAGCTCGCGACACATGCATGGCGTATCTTCAGTGCAAAAACCACAGTCGAAAGAGGGAAAAGTATTTCCGTCGATTTCTGTTGGCTTCAATGAGGAAAACTCCAGTAATTGGGGAGCCTGAATGGAGTCGGGCTGCATCTCGTAATTCGGCAATGGATTATCAGAACTATCTGGTGAATCTGTAGAAGACGCCGTGGAAGGGGAGGAAGGTGTGAATGACAGGGTGGGGAGTTGTGAAGGGGAATCTTCGCTAGCCTTGATACGTTTGATGGCAGGGTTGGCAATCGAGGAGTCCTCTCTCAGCCGCTTCTTGTCACTCTCTGAACGAATTGCTGGTGCGAGTTCGGATTTGAGGAGTTTCTCTTTGAGCATAGCATTTTCAGCACGCAAAATCTCGTTTTCTTCCTTCAGACGCTTGGCTATGTTCTGAAGAGCAACATTACGCTCAATTTCTCCCTGTTCGTATGATTGAACGCGGGCTTGAAGTTCGGCGAGCTGCGACTGCTTCCGCTCGCGAAAAGCGCGTTGTGCGGCCCTTGGAAACAAACAAATCAACTTGAGACTCAGATAAAACGGTTACACGATAAAACCTATTCTGGATTCGTCGCCCTTTAAGGTCGGCTGTCTACATGAGGGTCGCTATTATTGTACAAGAGATGGTAGGCAGCAATGAAAAATGACACACATCGCCCTCGGACTTGGTAGCGTTGGAGATATCTTTCTTTGGTTTTCGTCCGGGCTTTGGCTTGGGCGTAATTACCCATTCCTTGGAAGCTGAACTGACATGAGTGCAGGAGTCGTCTTCCATGACGGTGGATTAACTGACCTGTGGCCCAAAGAGTCGACGATGAGGGCACGGTATTTGTAGCGATTGAGGGAGAGGTCATGACTGTACAAAAGAACGTGAAAAAGGCAAAACTATGGGTGTGGGTAAGGGCAGTTACTGAGGTATGGGATTTTAAAGTCGACAAGCCTGAGATGAAGCAGTTGCTCTTGTCTGATAAGATTCGGACATAGCCGGATCGGCTTCTGATGTCCGGCTCCGACCTCATTGTGGCGTGAGCATTCTTGTCTCAACCAAGTATTGGCCGTGTAAATCTTCTCTCCGGACATATTTTGAGATGCTTGTACCGGATGTTTTGGCAATCTTTCCCCTTGCAAAGTTGAACATTCAAGTTCCTCGTCATTTATTCACTATACTATACTACACTAATATACTCCTTGATTATAAAGGGGAGGGTCCTTCGACACTGTTAGTCTGTTGCTGAATACAGGAATTTGTACCATGGAAGGCATCCAGAAGCAGCAGGTCGAACTTTTAACTCGACGTGTCCGTTGGGCAAGAACAGTTCTCACCAGATCGTGCACCATTTTCCCAACATCAGATCACCTCCTTTAGTCAAACATTACATACACTATTTTCCCAGATTTACTTCTCAATCTTAGATACCTTGGAAAAAACACATTGACTCTATTACACGAAGATCCGGATTCAAATTAGCCGGAGCGAACGAGATTTCGTGTCGTTCCAATCAAGAGGGTTACAATTCTGATTTATATTCGGATGTCTTTAAGACGAAACTATCACTGGTACCCCGAAATGGTTGCTTAGTTGCATTCTTTGCGACGACAATAAAAAGTAGAAGATAAGTAGTATCAGCACACGAAAGATTAACGTTCTCTCGAGAGAACTCCACAATCCCACGGAATACCGGTCATTACTTATTCCCGGTGGTATACCTCCGGCACGGCAGAAGAGGTTGGCAAGGCTCAGCTCCAGTAATTTTCCATTGAGCTCGGCTAAAACTATTTGTACCTTTTCCCTCAAGTCTGTGGACAGCCGGTCACAACAAATCAACCTTGAATTTTGCAGTTCTCCACAGCAATGTGGTGACCCAAACACTTGATCTGGAAGCCTTTGGGTCTCAAGAATAGAGTTTCACAAGCAGAATATTCTAATTTTCAGTTTTGACTTTTGGTACCCCACTACCACCACCAAAACCAAAGACCAAAGACCAAAACCCAAAACTTCCAAAAGCTTACCCACATTACTCAAAATCGTGTATACATATTGCTGAATGGAGACAGCATGGTGCCTTTGGAGCACCTGCCGTGGATCTCGAGCAGGCTCATATCATCTTGACTCATCTAACCATTCTCCGTTGCACCCAGCTCGGTCAACTTTGAGGCCCCACAATATCTTCATCCCTGGCTTAGAGGAGACAGAGGATATCCTTGAGTGATCGCAATGCTGTAACCGAAAGCCTAATCAGCAGTAACAAAAACACTTCAGGTTCTGCTGAATGGTAGGAAACAACTCAATAAATCATACTTAATCAGCAGTAACAAAAACTATCATACTGTGACCAGAGGGAATGATAAAGATATGTGAACATAGTAAAAACTCATCTCCTCAGGTTCAACAACTTGATTAATCATAGCTAACCAGCAGTAATAAATGTTAGAACCAATGTGACAACACTTGCCATGATATGTAACTAACACACTAGATACATGCATATAGGTAAACAACATACATTCATTCCTTAACCAAACAGAGTGAGGTTGAGGCTGGATCTGAGCCTTCGATATTGTAGAAATTACAGTGATGTCCTCAGTCACTCTCCAGAATGTAAGTCGGCTGATAATATTACCTGTAGAAATTACAGTGATGTCTACAGGTAGTATTTAGTAAAATGTTGGATAGGTATGTAAGTAAATGAGCTTACCATCAGTCACTCTCCAGAATGTAAGTTGACTGAGGGTATGATTTGTCTACACAAAAATAATATAGAAAAAGAACAAAGACTAGCAAATACCAGATCAGCGGTGAGTGTGGCTGGGCAAGCCATAACCAAGAGGTAATTCCTAAAAAGGAAAGTCCGCCGATGGTCCATATGTCGGTTCCTCAACAAATATAAAACACATATTTGGAACCATAACCTCACTGTGTTCAGTTATGGTGGAGGCTGAGTATGGGGAGGCTTTGGGACAACCAACAAGCTCTGCTAAACCCATGCTGAAGGCATGAGACATGTAGCTTGTCTCTATATAATGGGAACTCCTGAGAATTGATGGGGCTTAATTATGAGCTGACAAATAAGTTGGGTTTGAACTTGAGGTTGCTCAGCTGAGTTTCAGGTTTGAAGCTGATCTTGGTATTTTGGGTGACTGAGTCTGGAATTTGAGTCTGAGTTTGATTTTCTCAAACCATTGGTCCTTGGGCTTCTCGCTCTGTTCAAGGCAGAATCTTTTCAGTGTACAATGAAGTTAAACTGTATTTAAATGATCAGAAACTGAGGCTATATTTGGCTGTATCTAAGCATTGAATTGTGGACAGACAAGAATTTAACTGAACAAAGTGAGGTTGAGGCTGGATCTGAGCATTGAGTTGTGGACAGACAAAGACTTAACCTCACTGCATTTGGTTATGGTGGAGGCTGAGTACAGGGGAGCTTGGAGACAAAGCCTCTAATGAGCTGTGCATTGGCCCATGCCAAAGGCATGGATCATATAGCTTGTGAGGCATGATTGCAAACCAAATGCATGAAACATGTGATGACTTGACCTAAGGATCCATGACAGTGACCACTGTCAATCCTGAACACACAAAGAAATCACATTTGAACATACTTGCTGCACCACTCTTTGAGTCACTAAATCCAACAGCATTTTTTGCAACATGTCTCACATAAAATGAGACAGATGTACACAGACCTGATTCACATCCTGGTGGTTCTTTGTTGCTATTCAGGCTCATTGGCATATTGGTGTCAGGTTCTGCTGATGATGGGGGCTTCTTCCAAAGTGAGGCCTTACAATGGCAGATGAGATGTAGCTAGATACACTCAACCTGGTGTGAGGGGGCAAAGTCCAGGGTGATTCTGGGGGTTTTAGAGGTGACATGAGAGGGATTGGGGGATACAAGGCAATAGTCCTGGCATGGAGGTTGGTCCTGTTAGAAGTACAAATCTATTATGCACAGTTAATCCTCAGTCACTGTACAATCAACTGTATTTGGTGCATACCTATTATGCACAGTTAATCTAATCTAATTGTAAGTATAGTGTCTGTTTGTATAAGTCATGCATACTCACCCTCAGTCACTGTACAATCGACTGAGGGTGTTCTATGAAGCTGGATGGTATATATAGGTTCCTCTCCCATTGTCCAAAGCTCAGACCATTGTCAAAGACCAGCCAAAGCCACTCATGGCACATTGGCCACTTGCCGGATCTCAACAGGTCCCATGGTTAATACAAGTAGTCCAGGGCGAATGAGGTGAGTCCCAGAGTTTTTAGACAAGTAGATTGCAAGGAGATATGAAGATTCCTGGAGACTTATGAGAGGAATGATTGGG
>JABAJZ010000312.1:0-11931 GCA_018857265.1 Termitomyces sp. T32_za158 | reverse complement strand
AGCTTGGTCGCCGGGCAATACCGACTTATGGTGGATACACCGATTCTCAACAGCAACGTCTTGTCTTTTCATTCAGCAATTGTGTCGTTGTTTGATATCATGAATTCTCCTTGATTTCACCCTTCGAAACCTATTTACTCCTCCCTCTTGTTTGAGATGTGTTCAGCTCCTATAGTCTTCATACTTCTGCTTCCAGTCGGACTTTGTCAATTGAAATTCTCGACCTCGACCGTTTTTAAATCTTGTTTGGCGTGTGATCAGGTCAAACGTCAAAATCCTTTTCGGCAAAGGAAAATCTTGGGAAAATCCGTAATTAATTGTAGACACTCTGCTAGAGAATGGTGGAAGGCCCACTATCTAGCCAGTCACCAGGTCAACATGATTCATAGTGATGTGCCAGGCCCGGCTCGGCTCAAAAGCCTGAGCTTAGGCTCGGCTTTTCCAGGCTCAGGCTTGTATAATTCCAAGCCTGAGCCGTGAGCCCAAGCCGGGCCCAAGCCTGTGGCGGCTCAGGCTTAGGCCACGGCTTACTTACTTTATATATAGAAATAGAACTGTTATCGTCTTGTGAGCAATAAATCATCCTAATTAGCTACTTATCAAGCCAGTATCAGCCAGTATCCGAGTCTGCAGTGTTGTCTACAAGTATCTGATCCCATCCAAGTCCCTCAGAACTATTATCCATTGTTGCAGCAGCTATTAAGTCCTCATTAACATCATCCATCAAAAATTCTTCCTCTGTGCACGTCTGTACTTGCCGGAAAATCAAGTTGTTGTGAAACATACACTTGAGGCATTGCAGAGCCTCAACAATATCACTCTTCAGTCGGCTCCGGCGCTTGCTGATAGTAATACCAGCTGATGAAAATGCGCGTCCACTTGAGACAGATGATGCCATAATAGCCAGATAGTCACGGGCAAGTGAAGCCCAGGTTGGGTAGTGATGTGCATGAATCTAATGATTCTGTGAGAGACAAGTAACAGCACAAAAACAAATGATGTACACCCCACCACTGAATAACTGTCATATCCTTCGGCAAAACTTCATTGCTATCTAGATACCTTCGGAATACATCCTTCCAAGGCTGCATAGGGTCATTTGGAGTGTCGACATCCGAGCCAGAGTCATTGGTATCTGTATCATAAGAGCAAAAAAGTGTACCCATGATTTTCCTCTTCTTGTGAGGTGGTTCTGACAGTGAAGGAGAATTATCAGAAGAACATAGTATCTGGTAATGCTCTTTGAACTGTAGAAGTATCATATTGAGGCAATGGGATGCATGTAAACTAATGATTAAACAGATGGCATTTTCAATCAGAGTCAAAACCTCACTTTTGAGGTCCCTATCCTAATGCTTTTTGAAGTGGCTCATTTTGTGCTCTGGATGCAGCACTAGTTGAAAGGATGGGTTCACAACTCAAAGACAAAAATCTGGAGAAAGAACATTACCCATTGCAATAATATGTGCATCGGAATCAGCTGTTTTCTCATAGTATTCATTGAGTTTTTGGGTTGCGGCATTGAATGCAGGTGTGAACAATTCATATTTCTTCTTTGTAGCACGTGAGTTCCATGCTGAATACAGAATTTCAATGGTGGGTATAGCATTAAAAAGAGTTGGAAGTTGCATGGATGAAAATGACTGTTGTGCTTTATCTGCATGCTATATTTGATAGTCAGTTAAATATAGTTGCTTAATAGAACAAGCTCATACACCAAGAAGCAAACAGAAAAGGTCTACACATTCCCATTCTTGATCTGTGAGCTTGAGAGCATGGATCTTTGCACACTTCTCCAAGCTCTCTTCTTTGATTCCAAGTTTGTATATAAACATATTTACATGCTATAGATCATATAAAATCTGGAGCAGCCGAAAAAAAGAAGGACAGTGCTTACTGGTCGAAGGGTATATGCATGGTTAAGCATAACATAGGTTGATCCCCACCTGACTTTCATGTCGAGAAGCAATTGCCTAGCCCCACACTTTTCAGGGTCTCTGTACTTTGTTGCATCCCAAATTTGAATGGTTTTGAACAGGGCCTTGCATTGGGATGATGATTGCTCCTGAGAGTTTCTTTATTTAGCATGGATGGTTTCAAAAGATCGCAAAAAATACCTTGACTACAATTGCATGGACAAGGCCAAGTTCATCACGCTCCTCCATCATAGTAGTATCTGGAAGATGTTCATCAATTTGATGGGTGTTATAGTACTTTGCCTTGCTACGTGTTGAGATCAAAGCCTGTGTCGCAAGATTGATAATATGAGCCAAGCAACTGAAGGGAGAAATCTTAATTAACAGTTTCACAATTTGACCATTAATACTCACCGAATGTGGCACTTTTGAGTGTTAAAGTGACATCCCGTGTGCTGCTTATATTGGACAGAAAACTCCAAGATAATTATATTATTGTTGGAAGCATTGTCGCAGGTAATGTGACTGATCTAATTTAAGCTTTGTGATCTATATAGAAGATTGGTGTCAAAAAAACGTACCCCATGTGCAATCCCAAGACGATCACAAATCTTGAAGAGTGCTTGGCGAAGGCGCTTACCATTATGTGCCGTATTCATGCACGTGAATCAAAATAAGGCATGTTCTAGTGTCCACTTGCCAGGAGAGTGCTCTTCAATCCAGTGGCCAGTGACAGCAAAGTAGCTATCCATGTTGGATGCCTGCCAAGCACCACAGGTCAGGCTAATTTCTCCGGTTACAGCCTTACTCTGTTGACAAAGATAACCTTCTTGTACTTCTCAATGTAATTCTAGAAATAAATACCTGTAAGCGCTCACGAAGTTTTTGCATCTGCTCCTTGAATGACACCATGATTGACTCCCATGTTTGTTTCCTATTGGGAAGAGAAATGTCTCGTGTAGCCTTGGATGCAATGTGGATCATTTTGACAAATGAGGGATGCTCAAATGCCTGAAGCAGCTATGGTTGAAAATTCAATATAGTAATAGGAGAGCATGATTGATCACCAACATACCTGATCAGTTTTGACTAGCCATTGAATTGCTGCCTCACGAAAGAATTCATTGAAGTATATGATCTTTTGTTCTCCAGCCTCAAGCTTTTGAAATGAGATGTTTGCTCCATGTTCCGAGCATTTGAAGCCTCCTGGCACCTCACTTTTGTGTCTTGAGGGAGCATTGATGTGAAACCAGTGATCTTGCACCACTTGTAATATGCACCCTGTAATAAATATTGATTTGTGGATGACAGCAATTAAATGAATGAATACCTTGTGCTTAGAGGCAAGATGTTGTCAAAGGGTTGTATGCTGGTTCATGAGAGTGTTTTCTTGCTTTGTAATTGACCTAGATGGGGTATTATGCAAGGAAGAGAATAATACAAAAGTGACATACTTGCATAGCTTGCATATCCATTGAGAACTCTTGTCATTTTCAGACAGTGCAGTTGGAGGCTCAAAGAAATATTCCGAGTCTACATTAGGCTTCTTACTACTGGCCTTTACACTATCAGAGTCCTCAATCTCCATAACTTCAACATCCTTGTAGATGCCACTCAAATCCACTTCATCTACAGGAAGATAACATTTTTGAATAGATCACATAGAGTATAATGTTCATAAGACTTGCCAGAATGATTTTGACACTTATTGGATGTTCTATTAGTCTCTGATGTAACACTTTGGTTAGTGGAGGAAAGATCTACATGAGCTGTCACTGGTTGATTGCCATGCATGGGTTCAGAGCTTTCTCCATCAGGAAATGTAGTGGCGGCAGCGGTAACAGCTTGGAAATGAGCAATAGATGTGCGATGCTGAGCAAGTTCAGGCATGGCAACATTGCTGGGGTCAGCCAGCTTAGCAGAAGGTTGTTTTGCATGTCCCATGACATAGAAAAAGAGATGTAAATAAACCTATTTTGACAATTTTTTTGATCAATCAATGACTATATATATGGTTGCAGTTGCCAAGAGCTCCTCTCAGCTACAAAGGCCACGGCTGTCATGACCCGTCTCCAGAGCACACCGCACAGCCCTGGAACACCTCATCCAACTCCCACACTTTCCCTTGGTTTCCCTGCCAGCTGCCCCACCTTCTCGAGCGCATGCATCCCCTGCCCCAACAACCCTGATCCCCGGCAATCACCGCATCAAGCCTGTCTGATCCTATGGTGCCACAATCACCCACATCACCCGCATCACCAGGCGATCACTCCGGCAATCACATCCAGCACCTAGACTTGCCAGCCGCCATCAGACACAATTGATACAATGATTCCAATGTGCCACCCACTTCAATGGAGGCTCCATGGGTCAGGACTTCCATACAGTCCCAGGACTCTTCACCAATACATCCTGGAGCCCTATTCAGTATGTCCATACAGTACTCCAGGACTGATCAGGCTCAGCTTGGGACAAGTCCTGCCTCATCAAGTATATAAGTCGTAACTAGCCAGCATGTACCCTAGTATTGATATTGCCTAAAACTGCCTGAATGACTACTTGATTTCCTAAACCGTCTGTCCATATTTGAACGTCTGTCTCCTCAAATTATTATCTTCTCTCAAATCATCACGTCTACTCTTGAATCGGTCTCGTCGAACTCTACTGCTTATTTGAATCTCTTTCTATTTTGTCTCGCCTCATAAACTCAACTTATCTCATCTTGACTTATCCACTTTTGCTGGAACTTGTCTCGTCTACATTTCTCCATTCTGACCTCGACTCGTTAAACCTTTTCTATCTCACCTGGCACTCATCTTCACCCCGGTTTTGCCTCGTTTCACCTCGTTTCCCCGGTTTCACCTTGTCTTCACATTTCCACTTTGTTTCCCAGGTTTCACTTTGTTTCCCCGGTTTCACCTCGTCTCTACATTTCCACTTAGTTTCCCAATTTCACCCTCACGGTTTCACCTCATTTCCTCGATTTTGCCTAACTTCCCTGGTTCATGCCTCAGACCACCTCAGACTCAGTTAATCTCGTATTCTCCTCTGTTCTAGTAATCATCCCCAAAGTCCACCCATTGTTCTATTGTCACTTTCTCTAAAAATGCCCCCGTTGCGCCCCAGAACTCATCTATTTCATCCCAGACCACTCATTCTACGTCCCAGACTACCTTCTACGTCCTGGACCACCTGTTAATATCCCAGAGCACCCAGAACACCCTCTTTATCTCACCCCAGACTTCGTCCCTTTGCACCAAGTTGAGTGTATCTAGCTACATCCAGTCCGCCATTGTAAGGCCTTGCTTTGGAAGAAGCCCCTGAGGTCAGCGGGACCTGACAGGGCTGTAGGTAAGTTGCTTCGACGATGTTGGCAGGTAACAAGGGGTGAGTGCCAGTAGCAGCATAGTATGGTGAATAACCCATGCGCTTATGAATAGTAACTCTTTCCAACCAGAAGACGGAATAGGTAGCTTCACTCCACCTGGACTTGTCGCCGTCTACCGCCTTGAAGAGTGCTTGCTGCACGTCAAAGTGAGGTCGTTCCACAAGTCCATTAGTGTGTTTGTTGTAACTGGAGATTTGTATGTGATGGATGTTGTATTTCTTTGCAAGGTAGATAAGGGCTTTGATGATAGGCGCACCATTGTCGGTAACAATTTCCCTTAGTGCACCTCAGTGGCAGAAGACATCTTCAAATAACCACTTAGCAATCATGTCAGTATTTTCTCTCTGTAACATTCGGAACTTGGACCAGTGTACCAGTGAGCAGTGGCCTTGGATAATGTATTTGAATCTGCCCGACTTGGGCATGTGCATGGTATTGATATATATTTTGCTGAACAAAGGTGTGGGCGTAGCAACCGTGAGTGGTATGAGGAGTTGCCACGTTTGCTGGATCTGGCATAAGTGACAAGTTTTCACATACCACGCTATGTCAGCACGGACGTCGGGCCACCAGAATCATTTGGTAAGAATTGCACGGGTAGCGTACAGTCCTCTGTAGCCTAAGTCGTCATGCATAGCACGTAGGATTTTGATTCAGTTGGTAGGTTTGACTACTATTTTGTGAGGGCCGTTGCGGTTGCGTCGCCAGAGTTTGTGGTCAGTAAGGAAATACTGGGTTGCTTGTTGGATGAAGTTGGAGTACTGGTCATTGGTAAGGTTGTTGGGTTGCTTAAGGTTGTCAAGCCAGATTTTGATAAGTTCTAACCGACTGTCCATTGCTTGGGCCTTAGCGCTTCGTGGTATGGCATTGTAGGTAAGGTTGGTAGAACTGTCACATAGTTGTTGAGGTTGTTCAATTCTTTTGAGGTCAGTCAGTAAGTTTTGCATGAAGGTGTCGGTAAGCAATTTGGTAAAGAAGGTTGGTTAGGGTTGGAAGGGGATAGGTCGGTACTGTTTGATTGGGTGTAACAAAGTGTTGAGGGTCTGTTGGCATGGAGGAGTCAGGTTGGTAGCTGTATGAGGTGCATGAAACCATGGAGTCGGTCAATCCAGTCTTCAAAAGCGTTGTTGTCAGTAGTTTCCTTTGGAGGGTCGCCAGGCTGTGGTGGTTGTTGAGAGAGTCCATCTGGCCCATGGAAAGTACCTTTCACATGTACAAGCTCAAAGTGGAACATCAAGATAGCGACTACCCATTGGTTCATACTGGCGGAAGGTTGTATGTCAGGATTTTGAAGCATTCCTTGGATGTACCAAGCATCCACCTCAACGATGAGGTTGTGCACGCCTATCAAATACATCCTTAGTGACTGAAAAGCTTTAAACAAACTGTACAACTCCAGCTTGGGTTGACTGTAGCATGACTCGTGGTTGTTAAGAGTGATCAAACCAAAATGGTTGTACCACCGCTGTTTCCAATTGTCGGCAAGACACTGACAGAGATAGAATCCTACCGTGATGTAGGATGTGTCTACCGCCAATATGATGGGGTCGGCAGAGGTGTAGTTGATTGGTACAAGGGGTTTTGCTTCCTGCAAGGCTTTGACGAGGTCTTTTTGTGCATTAAGTTGGTCGGGACTGAATTCAAAGGGTGTGTTAGTGTGGGTGAGTTGGGTAAGTGATGTATTCTGGGAAAGGGTATTAGCGCTTGTGGTCGGTGAGGGGGAAAGTACTTCTGGGTCAAGATCTGCAGTTGCTGTGATATATACATGTCCTGTCAGATGATCATAGTCCAAAATGAGAGCTTCATCTCCGTGATTGTTGCTTATCACTTCCTCAATGGCATATGAAAAGACCCATAGTGAGGGCAGTCGGGTACAGAGTTGGTAAAAATAGGTCCCTTAGCGCGCCTCTGATTGTGGTGCCCTCTCAGGAAGGTCGGTACGGTGCGCAAGGTGCCCATGTTGGGGTCCATAATAGTTAGCATGGTTTTGTTGTCTGAGAGTGTCTTCACTACCGACTGCACCAAGATGTCAAAAGGGCAGCCGAGTAGTATGTCATATGCGGGGGATCATAGTATATGTATCTGTAGGTAAAATGTCAGGTCACCAATTGTACATTCCACGTTCTTTGCAAGTCCAAGCAACCAGTCAACAGTACCATTGATGCTCTGCATGTTAAGATGAATTGCAGGGTCATATATGATACCAAGCTTGTTAGCGACATCGGCAGACATGGAAATGATTTGCCACCCGCTGTTGACAATTGCTTCCACCTCACTCTTGTTGTCTACCATTAGCATAATTGACCTGATAGCCTGGGAGTCCTGGGTGATGGTAAGAATAGCATGATCATCTTCAGGGGCTAGCAACTTGAAGTAGGTTTCAACAGGGTCTACCGACGTGGCCTTAGCAACTGGGTCATCTGCGTTGGGAGGAAGGGCAGACAGGGTAAATCCTGGTAGCGTGTTGTTGATGTCGTCGGCATCCTGTATGGTGGCCTGCATAGTGCGCTTGGGTGTTACTGCCGTTTTCATCTGATTGCAGACGTCGGGTGCGATACTGCAGAGTTCTTCTACCGACAGGGTGATGGCCAACTTCATGATGCGGGAGAAGACATGATTGGACTTTTCTATGTTATATACCAGCACCGTCGGTCAGTAAGGGCCTTCTTGTCACTTGCTGGGAGCAGCAAAGTTCTTCTGTGTGGATGGAGCATATTGGTTGGAAATTCCAGAGTATGGAAGTAGAGGCGGCTGTGTGGAAGCAGACTGGTTGGCAGGGGAAGCTGGCATCAGGGTGTCAGGAACATGTGCTGGCACCATGGGTGCAGCAGACATTGTTGCCGGTGCTGGTGCGGTAGCAGGGGCAGCAGCACTGGCCATGGGCTTGTATTCTTTGGGTGCCTGCTTGGGCTGCCTGATTTCCACTCCATCAAAAGTCTGATTCTGGAGCGCCTGCAAACGTTGCTCCAAGTTGTTGATCATTTCTTCCCATGTAAGAGTCGCATGTGTGGTGGTTGGTTGGACGGTCAGCTGCACAGCTAGTAAGATTTCTTGTATGAGTTGTTGTACTGCCTGTTCCACGTCAGGGTTGGCATTTCCTGTCAGGGCAGCGGTAGCAAGGTTGTTGGGGTAATGTCAGTGCCATTTGTCCACTCTCTCCTAGAAGGTCTTGAGGTCGGGATAGTTTGGAATTACCGCTCCTGAAGGCAATACCACGTTGCCATCCGTCGCTCAGCAAATCTTCTCTTGCCACAAATAGTTCTCTACTGCCGGGCAGCAGCCATGAGACATACCATGTCCTAACTCTCTGCAAAGTGGCAGAGGTTGTTGTTGGGCTGACTATTATTGTTGCTGTTACTGCCCTGATTATTGCGTTGCCGATTGGTGGTAATGTTGTTGTTGAGTAGTGACTTGAGGCAGGTCATTGCCAAGCTGAGTGCGGTCAAGATGGCCTTGTTGAGGTCTTTCTGTTTTACATAATTAGAGGGTGCTGGCGGAGTTGGGATGGCTGCAATCAAGGCGGTCAGTAAAGGTAGGATTCCTGGTGTGCCATTGCCGACTAGTCAGGATGCTGGCGCTGCGCAAATGGTAATGCTGGTGTTGGTACCCTTGAGCGCCCATTTTCCCACTTCCAAAACATCCTCAACATTGTATGGCTCTAGCAGGTGGTGGTCAGGTCTGGCAATCTAGAGTTGGCAAGCTATTTTTGTCCAAAGAGAGATTGGTATGCCCTGCTGGAAGAGGCGGTGCTCCTCATTGTGGTAGAGCTTCCCGTTCTGCAGTAGTCACCATGCAACTCTCTGGAAATTGTGGTAATAAGTGGATAAAGCTCCGATAGTATGGATACTGCCCTTGAATGTGTCCTGAGCTAATTGGTGTAAATCATTGACTGTATATCTGGTAGATTCCTCGGTGCCAGGGTAGAGGCGAATGATTGCAGCCTTCCACTCCTTGTAGGTTGCCGCCCAAGGGACGGCACCCTCCTGGTTGCCAGGGATCTGTGTGTTAAATTCAGTGATACCTGTCCACGTTTCTGCGGTATCATAAGAAACATATTGGGAAGCATACTCTTTCATCTGCATGTGGTCGGTAATGTTACAGTCACGTAATAAATATTCTAACTCTCTAAAGTACTGTGTAAGTTCCCTCAGCTTGGTCTCATCCCATTTTGGTGCTGAAAAATGGCCTCTTGTAGGCATGTGGGGGTTGGTGGCTTGTTTCATGGTCAGCAGGTGCTGTAGTAGATTGGTTTGTTGGGAGGCTGCCAGGTTTGTTGATGACGGAAGAGGCGGTGGTGGTGTAGTAGATGTTGGTGTGGTGGTTGTTACTGTTGGTGGGTCAGGGGATAAGTTGCCTTCAAAGAGTTCTTGATAGAGTAGTGAGGTGGTGGTGCTGGTAGGTCATGATAAGCCTGTAGAGGGGTCTTGAAGATCCCTACTGGGAGTCGGTAGCAGGGTGGGTCCACTCGGTGTTGACCTGGGTAACCTCCCTACTAGCGTTGGCTGGACCAGTGTAGACACTAGCACACCAGTTGCGGTGTGGTGTGGGTAGAGTTGCTGTGTCAGCAGTAGGTGAGTAGCTGGGGTCTCATTTTGGTAGGCAGTAGCCACCTCTGTGCTGGTCGGTGGGGGCGATGCTGTTGTGTGAGTGGCAGGTCAGGCTGCTAGGCAGTTGAGCCTGAGGGTTGTCAGCTCACATGCAGCGGGTGCGGGTGCAGGTGGTGTGGTGGTTGCTGAGGGTGTAGTCTTGGCCGCTGGTGAGTGTCCAGTTGCAGTGGGTGCGGGCAGTGCTGCTGTCGGTGCAGCTGGCTATGTGGTCGCTGTGGGTGGTGGTGTAGTGGCTGCTGCAGTCCTTGATTGCCGTTGGGGGAGTGCCCCGGGTAGATGTGGTGTGTCTGGTGATAATGGTGGGTCGGTGGCTGCCAACTCTGCTAGTAGGCGGTGCTGTCACTGACTCCATGTTTCTGGTGGAATTCTGACCTATGACCCTTGCGGTGGGCTCCAATTTGATGACGCCCAATTCTTCAGTAGTGTTAGGCGCATGGTGTGATTTTGTAAGAGAGTCTCAGTCGGAGTCCCAGTCGCTCAAAGGAAGCAGCAGCAAAAAGGTAGGTAACAAGTGGTCAAGGAACTTACAAAGTAATGAAATGCTAGCGCACGTGGGGCACTAGCAACGAGGGGTCTGTACACGGGGTCAGCAAACAAAATTGCTAAGGGTTGCCCGAGATGGCAACCTGCTGTCAGAAAGTCAAATCAGCCACCCAAGATGGCGACCCAAGGGCGGCAGTACTGTCAGTAGTACTGTGTTGGTAAGCAAGAGATGCAAAATAAAGGACTTGTCACAACTTAAGTTTGCCGACCTAAGTGCGCTAAGCCTTTTGAGCTCTGAAGTGTAACGAGGAGTGAACTTGGGTGAAGTTTGTTGATTTCAAGTGGTAGCTAAGTACAGTTTATATACTAGTCTGAGTCGGTAACAATATAATAATCATTCATAAAATTTTCAACAGAGAAGTCATGGCAACCTGGTGGCACCTGCAAGTTGGCAAGAAAAAGATTTCAAGAAAATTTATCAGTCTTCTATACATATAAAAATGTGGCGGTGGCTGGCATGGAAGTCAAAGCTTCATGCTGACAGGGAAAATGACCATCAGCCCTGCACAAACTAACCATTTCAATTTTAATTGCAATGTGCCACAGGTGCCTGGGGCAGCTGATGCATAGTCGGGTGGGTGCTAAGTCTCGTGATCTCACAGGATGCGGCAGGTAACTTGCCACCTCATGGTTGCGTGCTTTTGTGTATGCATGTGTGTTGCCCAATTGCTGAATAATGGCTGAAAACAGCACAGCAGACAGACCAGGGCTCATCAGCGTGCTGCAGGTTGCTTGAACAGGCCCCCATTAGGGTTTAAGGCGTGGAGGGTTATGGAGGCGGCATTCAATTCTTCTTGGTTGTGTTGCCTTGGGATCCTCAGGGTTGAGGGTGCTCCTTGTTGGACATGGAAGGACCTGGAGGAGTCTGTGGGATTGTTAAAGGTTCTGGGATTGGGTGATGCATGAATTTTGTTGACAAAGTCACATAACTCGTTGTGTTTGAAGGTGTTTTGCCAGAGATACTCTTGAATAGATTTGGGGAGTTGTCCTGCAGTTCCTTGCTTGTTGAAGTCAAGGAGGCAGTGGCTCAGTCCTTGGGGGTGCCATCCAGGTACTTTTGTCCTAAGCTGAGGAACAATGTTTGAACCCTACAGGTGAACTCCTGGGGATTGATCCGGAGTCCTTGTAGGACACTGTTGTATCATTGTATGTATTTGTTGACCTGTTGGCAGCGCGCTAGAGGTGAGGGTAGTGTGCATGCCAGAGGAGGTGCTAGAGGTTGCAAGTGTTGGAAGGGGTTGTGTCGGGTGGGGGAATCTGTGTTGGGTTGGCATAGTAGGCCCCCAGGGCAAAGAGTCTGGCACTAGCGGTGGGGAGCAGGTGCCAATCGTGGGGTGGGGTCTCAGAGAGTCCTCCCAGGAGTACTTGGAAGTAGTGAGAGTTGTGCGAGGTGTCAGGACCCTGACCTGGGGGGCTCCTTCCAGAGCAAACAACCACCTGGGCAGAGATGATGCCAACAACAAGTATGTGGAACCAA
>JABAJZ010000311.1:0-11991 GCA_018857265.1 Termitomyces sp. T32_za158 | reverse complement strand
CTTGGCTCGTGGTCACGTGAGCCCTACGCGACTAAGGGTTCTCATTGGCCTTATGAAAACTAAGTTTTAATTCGATATATTGTCGGAAAAAAGTGACCATGATTACAAAGCACTGAATTTTATTACGATTCAATTTCCTTCAACCACAAAGTAAGGCCTGGGTAGGAGGCTGCTTGTCTGGATGATAGCTGAAGATCCAGAGCACCTCAGAGGCTGAAAGTAGTACCAACAGATAGCGTTGAAGAGGTAGAAGCAGTAAAGTAAAAGAATGACAAAAGAAATAAGGAAATGAATGAAAGGAGAATGAAGGAATAAGGAGTGAAAAAGGAAGAGAATGAGGAGTCCCCTGATACTGTTCAGAGCTCAACTAGCGCACTTAGGTCATCAAGACTTAAGTTGCCCTTTCATTTTGCATCTCTTTCCTACCAACACAGTACTACTGATAGTACTGCCACCCTCAGGTCGCCATCTTGGCTGACCAATTCGACTTTCCAACAGCAGGTTGCCATCTCAGGTAACTATTAGCGATTTTATTTGCTGACCCTGCATACCGAGCCATCGTCGCTAGCTCTCTGTGTGCGCTAGCATTTCATTACTTTGTTAAGTTCCTTCTACCCTTCCTGCCTACCTTTTTGCTGCCGCTTCCTTCAAGTATTTGAAATAGTGTTGTGTGCCTGTGCTGTCATTTCATCCTGGGCTACAAGCACCAATAGCCTCTCAACAAGGTTTTTCAGCACAACAATTTGCTCTATATTTGCAGGATCATAGCAGACAAAGTCGGGAATAATATTCCTTCATCTCTGGCAGAAAGACATTGTTTTGGTACTCCAAAACATCTGGACGATCATGTCCATCAAAGTATAGTCCCTTGCTGTATCCAATATATCTGAAGCCTTCACTTTGTAGCCATCAGCATGCCATACTAATTGAGACACCCTTCTTGACTTTGAGTTGAATGCAAGGAAAGAGCTCCAACTCCATGTACTGTTTTAACCCATGAGACATCTCCTCACAAATAATATGGCGCAGATATTTATCAGCTATATCAGGAATCATCATGCCTTGCAAAAACTCTTGCAGTTTTGCTGAAGACATTAACCATTTATTTGACCAGATATAAGTGCGCATTTCTGCACAGATTCCTGAGTCATCAAGAATTGACCAGACTTTCCCATGACCGCCTTGTTTGGATTGTGGGAGTGATTGATCTCTGATCCATAACTTTGTCCATGCTCTCAGTCTCCTTCCACCCCACTTTGCAGCAAAACCATGGCTTCAGCAGCCTCTCCAGATAGCCAACCATTCTTGACAACTATCACAAGCAAGCTTTCAATAGCTCATGTATGATATGCCTGTAACTCAGTTGGGCCTCCTTTAAAGTTCATCTTCTTTGATCTGATTTTTTTTGAACGTCATCCAATGCAGCTTCATCCATCATCTCTTTTTCCTCTCATCATACTCTGGTATTCCCCTTCCTCAAGACTCCAGTCTCCTGGTCTTCAGTCTCTACCATCTGCCTCTGGCCCATAAATGTCAACTCAGTAGGTACTCTCCAACTGTCACCTTTGAACCCTGGCCCTCAACCCATCATGTGCAAAGGTTGTTGACCTTTGGCAGCATTGCAAATAGCCAGTTGCCAGACTGGGCAAGGTAGCTGGTCATGAGGACCACTAACCACTACCTCTCCTTGTACTTTGTTCTGGCATCATCCATAGATTGCGCTGCATTCCTTTGCCACTTGTAGCTTGAGCTGGCCATTGTTCCGTCTATTGCATACCTCCTGGCATTCTTTGAGGCTAGAGGGGAGTTGCTTCTCTTTTTATTTCATCCAAGTCCACTGGGTTCGCTGGCAATGCCATCAGATAGAGCAGTGACTGGGCAATGGTGAATCCTTCATGCTCAGCCTCAGGCTGATGTGGGTTGCTCATTTCTTTTTTTTCGGTGTCTCAGGATACAACCATGATCATCAGAATATTACTGCCTAATACTTTCAATTGGATACACAAGCTAGGCTCTCTGTCTAGCCTGACAATGGTCTCGTAGTTATAGAATTGAACCCAAAAGATTCAAAAAAGTAAAACAATGTCAAGAGCCTTAAGTCACACCAGCAGAACCAGATTGGAATACAATTCTAGTCCTATGAGTATTGTTACAAAAGGCTATCTTATGTAATTAAGGTAGGCAGTTTTTATGTAGTATTACATAATATGTATACACTACTATATACCAGTATTTGGTATGGGCAACCTCACTGTAGATCGAGGTTGCATCTACTAAGAGTTGGTGACCTTGTGTTGTAAGGTCACATTCAATTGAAAGATAAGTATAGATCTAGAGATAATCTAGGTCTAAGTGGTTACACCAGCAGTGTTGTGAAAAGTCAGTTGTTGTAAGACTCACTGGTCGAGAAGTTGTCAACTACAAGCTGCAGGTGTTCCTGTGTTAGTGTAAGTTTTTGCTTTGTGTTGTGAGAGTTCAATTGACAGTATTTGAATTGTCCATGTATATCATCACTTTCAAGGAAAAATGCATCTCTGCTACTGCATATCGTTAAGGTTTTGAGATAGAAGACCAAGTCTTTTAGTGTGTTGGTGAGTGCAGAGGCATAGAATCCACACTGTGTTTGAGAGTGCCAGAATTCTATGCCAGTGAGGCATGCATCAGCCTCAATGGTCATGTCCAGGTCTACCTCATTCAAAGTGCATGATTCAAGGAGATGTGTGTCTCTGAGAAATCTCATGTGCTTCACTTCCTAGAGCAGGTCAGATTTGATAGCGTTGTCAGACTAGATCTGCACATAGGGATAGTCCCCTACTGCATTGATTTTGTGTAGACATTGGACAGGCAGGGTGCAAGGAGTGGGAAAATGTTAAGTCCCCAGTTGATTTTATCTGGCTAACCATTGCCATGCTCATTTTGTGAAGTGTTTTGATTTTTTCTCAGGGGTGATTTGGCAAAACAACACACCTCAGCAATGAGACCTTACTTAGCATTGCTTTCCAATGTCATTGTCATGGAGTTAGGGTTGACCAAAATTCCTATAATTGTAAGTGGAGATCCAAATACTTGCTTGCGCTTCTTGTGTGGGATCCCTAACTCATCCCACAAGCAAAGGAGCTTGACTTGATTCAAGGGCATAAGTTGGTCATATGGCACATACCAAGTAAAATTGTTGTCATTGTTAACTCCAAAGGAGTTGTTGTTGTTGAAGAAAAATGGCAAGTGAATATCACACTCATTCTTTGCTATCCAGGTGACAAGGCTATTCATGGAGCTCCAGCAGTTCAGAGAAGCTCTTCCACCAAAGCAGTTGCAGCGGTCAATGTGCCTTTGGCCATCAATAGTCACCACTTGCTTGAATTGCTATAACCTATGCATAGGTATCAGGCAGTATGCCTCAGCTGCATCAGACTTCCAGAGTAATAGCAGTCAGTCGGAGCCTTCTCTGATTTGTGGTAGCAACTTCCCTAGGTGCTTCATGTTGTCAAGCAGAAACCCTGTGATGAGACTGTGCAGCACCATAGAGTTCAGTAAAATTGATCTGCAGTGAGGTCTGTGACTAGCCTCAATTTGTCCAAGTGCGGTTTTGGCACCACATATATAGGTGAGCTGGTCATTGAGGGGAGAAGATCAGTCCTAAACAAGGGTGAGAACTGGTCTTTTCTAATTTTGATATCTCTTTGAGACTGTAGGAAGTCAGCCTCAGCAGTAATTTCAGGTGTCAGAGATGCCATGTCACAAATTGATGGATATATATCTGGATGTGTATCAGCAAAGGGCTGGAAACAATCTCTAAGGCTCTTGACAACAGAGTCAACAAAGGCCTGGTTTGGATGGCATGTTAAAAGCTCTTTGAGCCTGTCAACTTTGATGGAAGTCACTATCTTGAACATGTTTGATATTTGCTGCAAGGTCACTAGCGAGCACAGGTTGGACAATTTGTTTTCCAGCAGGGATGGCACTGGAGATGCTGTCAGAGACCAGTCCACTGTAGTCAGTGCTGGTGCTTCCTCATAGTCAAGTAGTTGTAGCATAGGTACTTCAAGCAAATATCTTTGATTGCTTCAATTCTTGCTAGCTTCTTGACACTTGCGCTTGGGGTGCGCTCTACTATACATCTTGCGAATGTGTTTTTAGTAGCATGTGTTGGAGTCAAAAGGACACCCTTTGGCAGTCTTTCAATGCTTGCAGACAACTAACTTCCCTCTGATAGGGTTTGGTGATTGGCTTGATGCAGTTTTGAAGATCTTCTTACTTCCATAATAAATTCTATCAATGTTGAGGGTAGAATATTTGAGATCTGCAAATTTTTGATAGTTGGTGAGTAGGACTCTTGTGCCTCCTCTCACTCTTGCTCTGATAGCTTTGTCACATGCAATAACTTTTTCATGTGCAGATTCTTATTTTGCTACAAAGAAGTTGATATGTTGTTGATATGTGCTTGGAACTTGCTGTATTGGTCTGAGAAGGTAAATCATAATATTTTAGCATATAAGTTTGCAGTGATGAGCCACTGCTCACTAGTTTTGACCTTTCAAAGAGGAGCGCTGTGGCCAAAGACAAGTTCACAGTAACCAGGATGTCTCCAATTCTCCCTAAGAGCTCTCGGATGTCTGACAACACTGTAGATTGAGTCAAAGCACACTTCTTCTACATAGAGCAGTTTGTCTTACTCTGAGCTGGGAAATCCAGTGTGAGCAGTTTTTGAGGTGAGTATTTGTTTCTTGATATTGCTTGTGCTACACATGTAGAGTTTCAGAAGTTTGCAGTTGTTTGCATGTCTTGGATCCCAGTTTCTCAAGCAAGCTTCTTCTGGGCATACCAGAGGAGCTGGCTCTTATCCAGCTTTCTTCACTTTTTTGAGGAGGCTCATCCTCAACAGAAGAGCTGGAGCTTTTTCTGTCTAATTTGTCAGCTCCATCTCCTCCATCATCTCTGCACTCCCATTTGACAGACTTGACAAAACGGTCTGTGATTCTGTCAATAGACTTAGGAGACAAGGATCTGTGGTTCTCAGGCATGTTGTCCAGGCCAAATCTTGATCCATGCTTCTCCACTGCAGTTTGTTGCTTGTCCCTGGGCCTGTTGCTTGCATACTAAAGACTTCTGTGCTCATTTTCTCCTGAGGGATCTCTGCATTCAGCAACTCTCTAGGCCACTTTTCATCTCACTCCTCTTCTCTGCTGTGCTTTTGCTTTTCTTTTGATGTCGTCAAGTAGCAAGAGGTAAGTGTTGATTGCGTCTTGGAGTGTGTTGGAGGATACTTTGAATCAGTTCATAGTGTTGATAATAGCTTTAATTGTAGCGGGCTTGGATTTATTGCTGTCCTTGTAGAACTCAACAAGTTCCTTGAGCTGTCCAATAATGTCTCTTTCTGCCCCAGTCAGGACAATAGGAGAGCTACTGCTGAGAGCATTGCCCTGGTCGGCTAGTCCATCTTGGCTGCTAGCCTTGGTAGATGTAGGCTGTGTTGAGGATTCAGCTTGTGAGAAGAGTCCTTGGCAGTCAATTCTCCATAAGGATTTATTTGGTTATCCTAGGATGAGGTAACAATGAATAACAGTTTGTATAATAGACAAAAAATGTGTGACTACTTGCTCCAAGCTAAGATTTTAGTCTCCATTTAGAGAAAGTTCCCTCTTATCAATAATTTGACTTGCATAGAGACAAGATTGTTGAAGTGAAAGTTCTCTGAGGAACTAGTTTCACTTGCACCTCCTTTATAAGTATTGTGCACATGATTGTTGCAGTTTCAGAAACCTGCATTGGCTGTGCAAAAACTCCATTTTAACTTAATAAAGGCTTACTGATAATTACTTATAGTGTTCTGCAGATTCAGGTTGACAAAAAGCATTGAAACAAAGGAAAATTATATTTCTTATAAAGCTGACTAAGAAATACATAAGAGGTTTCCTGAAACAGGTTCTACATAGCACCAGCAATGGAACAGAATAGAAGATGTATGCATGAATTTGCAGACATGCAACCAAGGCAGAAATCAAGCTAAAGATGTATAAATAAATAAAGTACAAACAAAAAGCTGATTATGCAAGCCACAAGGAAATTGATGCCTTACATAAGTCATAAATTTTGCAGACAGGTAAGTGCTGGCAAAAGACATACAATCAGACAAAATAAACAAACAAACACCAACAAATGAGCAAATAAGCAAGTACAAACAAAGTCATGATTTTTGTAGACAAAAAATCAGTAGAAAGGCCTCAATCTAATAGATCTTGGAATTTAGTGTGCATGCATGCACTTGGTTCCTAATTGCACTTTGAAATAGAAGGTTCTGTGACATTATAACTTACTCATCACACTCTCCACCTTCAACTGTTTTGTTTGGCTGGCTTGGCATTTCTGTTAGCTTTTTCAGATTGTGTTGAAAAAGACCAGCCATGTTGATTTACCTGTTATGGTAACTGCTGGCAGTCAAACTTTATTTTTACTACCTATGCAGTTCATGACACTACAGAGACCTTAGATGAGCACTATGTAGCATGTGATGTACATCACACTACACTACATAAACAATACCTGCAACTCAGCTCTCCCTCATGCCAGGTGCTCTTGGTCTTATTGCATCCAATAGGTTATTATCACGACCCATCTCTGGAGCACACCACACAACCCCAGGACGTCCCCGCCAACCCCCACATTTTACCCTGCCTTTCCTGCCAGAGGACCTGCCCTCTGAATGTCCAAGTCCCCTGCCCCACCAACCCTGACCCCCAGCAATCACCGCATCAGCCCTGTCTGACTCTACCATGCTGCGATTACCTGCATCGATCCTGATTGATCCTATGGCACTGCAACCACCTGCATCACCTGGCAATCACTCCAGCAATCACACCTGACACCCAGGACTGACACCCAAACATCAGACTACTTGATATGCTGATTCTGATGTCCACCACCCTTGATTAGGCCATATCATGCAGAGTCTCAACATACAGTACTGGGTACTTTGCCAATACACCCCAGAGTCTCATACAATACATCCATACAGTACTTGGGACTGATCTGGCTCAGTCCAGGACAAGTCTCTCCTCTTTAAGTACTTAAGTCATAGCTAGCCAACTTGTACAGTAGTCTTGATATTAACAATAATTGGCAATAACTTGGTATAACCATTGCCGTGAATTTGCAACTGCCTCATGATTACTCTGTGCTAACTTGATTTTGTCTTGCTCGCAAACTCCAAATTATTGTGTCCTATTTGTTCCACCTGTACAACTTGTCTCTGAATTGTCCTCTTGTTGTTCTACCCTGTTTTGGCCTTGTCTCATTTGACTCGTCACTTTCCCAACTTGACTCTATCTCTGATCTGATCTCATCCCCACTGACTCTTGCCTCAGACCACCTCCGAACCTTTCTTGAACCTTTCATCCCCACTTCCCCCTCAACTCCAGTAATTGTTCCTCAAAGTCCACTTTTGTCTCATTGACTCTAATCAACTCTCAAAACTCTCTTCTTCTTCTACAACTATTCCAAAAGGACCCCGTCATACCCTAAGACTCATATACTTTGCCTCAGACCACTCCAACTCTACCCTGGACCTCTTTTCCAGTCCCGGACCCCCTTCAACCTAGCCTAGACTTTGTCCCCTTGCACAGGTCATGTGTATTTAGCTACATCTTGTCTGCATCATAAGGCCTCACTTTAGAAGAAGCCCCCATCGTCAGCAGAACCTGACAGTTATGGGCCCCATACCCACTGCTTCTCTGATCTAATCTTGTGTCTTTGATTGTACATATCAACATCCTTGATTGATCACAAAGCCCTTGACTGTACTGAGGTACCCAAACAAGCCATTACAAAAGTCCCTGACTGTACTGGGGCAGACCTGAACTGAAGCCCTCGACTGCACTGAGGCATGCCAAAGTCCCCAACTGTACTGGAGCACTGTAACCAAAGACCTTGACTGCATTGAGGCATGGAAACATAGGTCAGTAGAAGAAAACCTCGATTTAGCCAAATGGAAGAATAAAACTACACAAAGCTGGACAACAGAAATTACAATGTATGGGGGTTTGAGATATGTGTGGAATTGAAGAAGAAGGAGGTATTGGAGCTGGTGGAGGGATCAGACACTTGCCCACTTGGATTGGAGAACTTGAAGGCGGTAAAGAGTTGGAAGAAGAGAAGAGATTTGGCATCTACAGAGATAATTAGTAGATTGAATCTGAGCCAGTTTGCACATTTTTGGGGGTATGAGGATGATCTAGCTGAGATGTGGTTGGGGCTGAAGACTTTTCATATGGCATCTGGTTTGGGGAGCCTAGTTGCACTCTGGGGAAAGTTTACAAAGTTTTCAAGGCCTGCACCTGGCATGGCACTTTGCACACACATTGAAGACCTGTGCACACTTGCAAACAAGCTTAGGAACCTTGGCAATTCCCCATCTGATGTGCTCACCATCACTGTTTTGCTCAGTTCACTCTCTCAAGACATATGATTCACTCATTGTATCACTCAATGCACAACCTATGTCAATCCATCTTGACTTTGTGATTAGATGTATCCTAAATGAAGAGACCCACCAATGTATCAATAGCACTACTATTGAGAGCTGCAGCACTGCCACTGCACTCCTCACACACACAAAACCAAAATGGGACCAAGTGACAATCAGATGCTTCAAGTGTCAGAAGATGGGACACTATTAGAGCAAATGTACCGAGACCATTCCTGGAGTGCCTGCTGCCATTGACATCCCACAAGCAAGTTATTTAGAAAATTGTTGAAGTCTTTTTCTCAAATGAAAAACTGAAGATTGAAAACAATGAGAAAACATCAGATCAATCAATGCAGCTAATTGCATCATCATATCTTTCTTATTCATAAGCCATGAGATTGTATTGAAAAACTCATACACTTTTCAAGAATAGTATTTGAGCAATACCCCTGCATAAAAATAAGCTGAAACAAATTTGAAATATATTGATAGAAATCAAAGTGGATTTGAATTCACTCACATTTCTGTCATGAGAAGATTTCTGTTTTAGTCTTTGTAAACATTTTTTGAAATGTGTTCCGAGAGTTTAGCCTGCATATAAATTATCATTTAAAAATGGCTCTTGTGCAAAGGTGCAAAGCCAACATATGAGACCTGGATAAATCAGATAAGAAAAAGGCATTCCAATCCTAGTATACTTACCAGCATTGAGTTAACATACACTGGAAACAAGAAAACTATCAGTATGAAAAATAAAGAGCAATCACAACAACAAACCTTTTGTGTTGATAAATATAAACACTTGTCAATCAATATTAAAATCCTTTAATGATGGGAAAATTTACAAGACAAACCACCAAAAATGATTTCTTTGGGAGCAAAGTAGTACTAATGTAGCAAAGTGCCTTTATAAATAAATAACAAAACATGCTTTTAGTATTACTTACAAATATCAACACAATGGCTGCAAGGATGCTTGTCAGTAGTCCATTGCCCAGACTGTATATTTATTAGTGGTTGACCACAATGTCTTGACTAAACTAGCTTTCCTAAAGACAACTAGAAGGTTGATAACATTTTCAGATCTAAGAGTATTTATAAGCAAATTTCTTGAAGTTGAACAATAAAGCTCACTTTTTAAATCCAGTCTGCATCCTTTTTAGAAAAAAGATAAGTGATGCACTTATAGTTACATCACAGACAATGTTGAAAGCTGAATATAATGGGATTAAATGCTTCCAATTGTATAAGCTAGGATCTGACAATCTTGAGGGATAGAAGAATAACTCCACCTGTTCTAGTGGTGTCTTGGTACCTTCCCACAAGGGAAAGCCATATCTATTTGAAGCTTTAAGTTCTTCAATCATATAAATTAGTGTGGCACAAACTGCATAGCACTGATCTCTGAAATGAAAAAACATCAACTTCAATTAGAAAGCCTAAATTTTCAGAAAAGGTGCCTCACTCAATCCAACGCCTAGTTTAAAGTGTTCAAGGCTAGCAAGTCCAGCAGGAAAGACCATGTTCACTTACACAACTGAGCAAGAGATGATATCAACTACATATGTATTTGAGGCATGCAGACATGTATGATAGAGCAGTGCATACTATGAATGCCACAATGTGCTTTTGCCATTGATATCCAATGCTGACTATAAATGCTTGAGCAAGACAACTAATGTCATCAGATTTACTTACGCCGATATACTCTCCATGCATAGAAACTGACAAATTCATTCAGTAATTCCAAGTGATTAACAACAGATGGTATGAGCACACCTTTGAACTACTGATGTGACAGCTGTCTGTAACAGATGATACATCAAAACTATACAAGATAATAAAAGTTTAACAAACACTGATGGTCAAAGTAAGCTGGAAAAAATACTGTTATCTCCCATTGACTGCCCAAATAAGTGAACTTTGCTACATACTGCAATTCCTCTAGAGAAAATGAGTCAGAATTATTGCAGACAGTCAATCATATCAAAACTGACAGAGGAACATTCAACACTGCTGAACTCTCCTCAGGCATTTTACATGTGATAAAGAGATAATGTGCTGCATGTGCTAGACAAACCACATGTGCAACCTCTAAAATGCTAATATGACTTATAGTTCAAATCCTCCAGATCAAGGCTACTGATGAAACTCACAAGAGCACTGCAACCTAAGTAATGTTTATTATGATCATGAAGAACATAGATACCAGTAACTTACTAACGCTTTCAAAAGCTTATGATCAGCAGGATACATGGAGAAGTAATATGCCGTCTGCGGGCATGTAATTCCAAAAAGCCTGGACAGGCATTAGACAGAAGTAATTAGGAGGGGAAGTGCTCCTGTACACAGAGCTGCTCATCATAGCTGGATAACAAAAACACATGAGGAAGGCTTAACAGTGACGTTGGAAAATACGCGCCTCCAAGGACCGGTCCGTTAAGTGTCTCTATATTCAACATTGATGCTCAAGGGTAGGATAGTTGGCAGCTGCCTGCAGTGCAAGGCCAGGTCTTTTAATACTTTTCTGCAATCATTACTAATCCCTTTGATCCACGGTCGTGGAACAAGCATCATAAGAAGATGATCAAGACCTACTAAACAATCAAAATCAAACCAAGATGTGCGAGTCCTTGGCAGTAACACAGCGGTTCATTCCTGTTCAGATGTAGAAATGTAGAAAGTGGACACTGTACATTGGAAGACAAGGGACTTGTGATACTAAGCATGCGCCTAATACTGCAAAGAGTTGGCCTGATTATGAGCTCCAAAAGTCACATGTACGGGGTTTGACAGATGTGTGACAGTGGATGCAAGAGATGTGCTTTCAGGGATCAAGAGGGGTTTCCCATGGGATGAATTTACCATTAGATACACGTATCAAGATCTTGCCACTGTTGCAGGACCAAAATCTGGTAAAAGTTGATGGAAGCCATTCAAGTTCAAGATCATGATGCTTTGTGCGAGTACAATCCCAAAGCTGTTACCGGTGACATGCTGTTTCCATAAAAGCCCGGGTCCTGCTTTCAAAAGGGGGGATGTAAAGATATAGATATCTGTATTCTCGGGTTTCAGTTGTGAAAACCAGCTCAGAGTCAACCGTCTACCTTTCAATATAGTCCCAACTTCATATTGTTGGATATTATACCAAATTGATACCATCACTGTAACCTACTCAACATCACTCTCCTCCGCATGCCACTCACTCCCATCGTGCGTTGGATGCCCAACCACCCCATTTATTGGACTCATAGAACCCCCCAAAAATCCACTTCCATTACCAGATTTACTAACACTCCTTGCCCCAAGGCCAAGCATATACATCGTCGACAAAGTCCTCGACCTCGGCTGTGCTGCCGCTGGCGCCTGATGTTGTACGAAACTCGGCATAGGCACCCGAAGTCCTAAAGTGGCTAGGGGATCAAGTCCTGTCGAACCCCCAGCCCCAGGGATATTGAGCGAAGGAACATGACGAAGTCGAGATGACATGACGCTCCCGAATGTCGGTGTGGGCCCGAGGCTCGACGTGG
>JABAJZ010000310.1:0-12010 GCA_018857265.1 Termitomyces sp. T32_za158 | reverse complement strand
GTCCTCACAACAAATTGTCACTGCATTTCATCAATAGGCATAACTCCTTCACACCCTTCAAACACTATACCCTGGTTGTCTATCAACAACTCACCATGATTCTGCAAGTCTTGGTTGCAGATGCATTGGTAATTGACATGCTCCTTCCAATTGTCCACTAAATGGACATGTTGTGGTGTAGCTGTTACCTCAGATATGCAAGCTTCATGTATATCTTCCTAAATGGTGATACATCAATGAGGCATCCTTGCTTCTTGCAAACCTTCTGCATCATCCTGGTCTGCAGAATTGGACATTGTGGTCTTGATCTCAGACAGTGCTCGCACAGGCACCTGTTGAGGACAGCTGAGCTCACGTGATGGAAGAAATCAGCCAGTCGGACGTTTAACTTTATTGTACCAACTGATAGACAGATCTTGTCATAGCTACGTGCTTCTCAGCGCTTGTAACACCACATGCTCTGCTTCTTTTGCCAGGTTCTCTGTCTGAATTCCCAACACAAGCGCTAAGCATCTCACAAATACCTCGAGTTTCTCACCCCTGCCCCCTGGAGGCCAAACTCCATTGCTTGGTTGTCTACCCTGCACCTCTGCCCCCCAGAGGCCAAAATCCATCTTGCATCACAAGCACCAAATCTTGCAGAGATCTTTTGAGTTCACCAACATTACTGCTTTTATTTTTGTCACTCTCTTTTTTATTTTCTCTTCTGGATCACTGCCATGTCATCAATGGATGGTGCTATTTGCTTTCCCCACCTCTCTCATACAAACTACATCAAATGGTCAATGCACATGGAGGCTGTGATGGTTCGTCAGGGTTATTGGGATTCTTTGGAGGAGAAGGCATTGCTGGAGGATTTGAAGGGCAAGGAGTTGAGAAAGGTTAAGATGAGGATGGCTGAGGCTAGGACGCTATTGATTCTTGGTGTGGAAGTTGCTCAACTTGCTCATATGACTGACCCCAATCCCTATATCATCTGGGAGAACCTTGGCAAGGTTTATTGTGCCCGTGGTTTTAGCAGCTGTCTTGCACTTTGCCGCACCTTCATCACTGCTTCTATAAAGCCTGGTCAGATTATGAAGGCTTGGATTGGAGAGGTCTGCTCCCTTGCTTACTGGCTTACTGCCATCGACATCTCTGTTTCTGATGAGGACATCATTGTTGTTCTTACTGCTGGTCTCCCCACTTCTTATGAGACAGTCATCATCTCTCTTGACGCTGTTGACTCCAACAACCTCACCCTCAATTTTGTCATCACTTGTTTGCTTAATGAGAAGAGCTGCCGAAATCTCACTCGTTCTATTATCAAACTGGAATCAGAAGTCAAGGTTGAATCAGAAGCTATGGCTGCCGTCGCAACGAAGAAGACTGGTGTTAACGTTATCTGCTTCTATTGTGGAGGAACTGGTTATTTTGCTGCTTCATATGAAGTCAGATTGAAGCATTTCAAGGCGATAGATGTGAAGTTTGCTGGTATTGCTATCTCCCCCAACAATGAAGACAATGAGGTCAACTACGCCTTTTAGCTTGAAAGAAAGCACACTGCTATAAGTGTTTCGCTCGAGGGGAAGTGTTGAAGACAGCCAAGCTCATGTGATGGAAGAAATTAGCTGGTCGGACGTTTAACTTTATTGTACCAACTGATAGACAGATCCTGTCCTAGCTATGCACTTCTCAGCGCTTGTAACACTGTGTGCTCTGCTTCTTTTGCTGGTGATGACACCCAATTCTTCTGTAGTGTTGGGCATGCGTGTTGATTTTGTGCAAGGAGTCCCAGTTGGAGTCCCAGTTACTTGAGAGATGCAGCAGCAAAAAGATAGGTAGGAAGTGGTGAAGGAACTCAACAAAATAGTAAAAGCTAGCGCACACGAGGCGCTAGCGACAGGTGGTCGGTATGCAAGGTCGGTAAATAAAATTGCTAATGGTCATCTGAGATGGCAACCCACTGTCGGAAAGTCGAGGCAGTCGCTCAAGATGGCGATCCTAGGGCAGCAGTACTGTTGGTAGTACTGTGTCGGTAAGTGAGAAATGCAAAATAAATAACTTGTCACAACTTAAGTCTAACAACTTAAGTGCACTAAGCCTTTTGAGCTCTGGAGTGTAACAAGAAGTGAACTTGGGGTGAAGTTTGTTGTTTTCAGTAGTAGCTAGTTACAGTTTATATGCTAGTCTGAGTCAGTAACAATATAATAATCATTCATAAAAATTTTCAACAGAGAAGTCGTGGCGATCTTGTGGCACCTGCAAGTCGGCAAGAAAAAGATTCCAAGAAAATTTACCAGGCTTCTATACATATAAAAATGTGGTATTGGTCGGCATGAAAGTCAAAGCTTCATGCTGACAGGGGAAATGACCATCAGCCTGGCATGAACTAACCATTTCAATTTTAATTGCGTTGTGCCATGGGTGCCTGGGGCAGTTGATGCATAGTCAGGCAGGCGCTAAGTCTTGTGATGTCACATGGTGCAGCAGGTGACTTGCCACCTCATGGTCACGTGCTTTTGTATGTGCGTATGTGTCTTCCAATTGCTGGATAATGGCTGGAGATGGCATGGCAGACAGACCAAGGCTCATCACTGGGTTCTCTGTCTGATTTCCCAACACACTCCACTTGTATTAGCTTGCTGTCTCATAGTGTTCTGTCATCTCATAAAGTCTTGTTGGAACTCATTTGTCTGTTGTGGAGCATTTAGAATATTCATCACTTCTGTAATACCTAATGCTCATTGACACATTATTGCATCGTAGTCCACTGACTCAGCCAGAGTGGCTGTAAATATTGTGCTCTCTTGGGCTGCCTTATGCTTAATATACTTAATGAGCTCTAGCTTGAATATCCATGCAAAAAGTTTGATGATATATTCAGTTGAATCAGCCCTAGATACATTCTGGCCTCTATTGGCCAGTAGCTGTAGATGCTTCACCACATAAGAGTCAGTTCAAGAACACAATCAGAATCACAATACATATTTTGATGCTAGCAATATTCCTTATTTAGAATTTGATGCAAATGATGGGGATGATGTAAGATCAGTGTGACTTCCAAAAGCAGCAATAATCATAGATAACATTTTTTTATCTTGTAAAATAGCCAAAACTCACACTTCAGATACCTTTTAAGCACATATCACTGCTTTGATTGCTGGATATGTGGTACATATCATTGGAATAGTTGCAACTCTCTATGCTAGTCCATCATATTGGGCTCAGAACTATTATACTTTTTCACTTACTGGCAAAGCTTGGGTCAATGAACTGATTCATGGCCATTCTGATCATATTTACTCAATTTTTGGTGTCCGACTTCATGTTTTTATTGCTTTTGTGGCAGAATTGCACATTGTCTGTAAGCTTTTTGATTCAAAAGTCACACTTGAAGAGCAAGCTGCTATCTTTTTATATGCTTCTGTCACTGGGCTTTTTATTTGACAGTTAGGAGAGTGATTCCAACGTTCTAATGAAACAATTTCCAAGTAATTATCTATTCTATCTCTGACTGTCTTTGAAACTCAAGGCTTATGTTATTTTTCAAATATTTTTGAAAGATTCTCATTGTAACAGCATCTCCTCCTTTCTACACCAGTCATGTGCAGCTTTCAAAAGGAAATGACTATACACCAGACTTTATTTGAAACAACTCCAAGCTTTATTCTTTCTTTTCTGGTGCTATTGGAGCAATTGATGGAACACACATCAACTGTGCTCCATTTGCCATTGATTGTCATGCTGCTTGCAACCACAAAGGTGGTGTTTCACAGAACTGTCTTGCATGTTGTTCTTTTCTTTCACATTGCAATTCTTCTGTATGATGAGTGGGTGGGAAGAATCTGCAGCTGATGCCAGCCTTTATACAAATGCATGGCTCACAGATTTGCCTGTTCCACAAGGCAAATATTATCTTGCAGATGCTGAATTTAGCATTTGTGATGACTTGATGGTTCCCTATCATGGAGTTTGCTATTATCTAGCTGAATGGGGCTGTGCAAATGTCAGGTTGGTGATGATTAGTTTTTATTATTATTCTTGACTTATTAGTGATATTTAGACCTGCAAATAAAGAAGAACTTTACAATTTATGTCATGCACAAGCACAAAACGTTATTGAGTGGATATTTGGTGGTAAGAAAAAATGATGGGAAATTCTTATCTGTCCACCATGATACGATATGACAATTCAAGCTAGAATTCCACCTGCTCTTGCTGCAATGCACAACTTCATTATAAAGCATGATCCATATGACCTTGAGGACTTGCTAGATGATCCTGATGTTGAAGACCCTGACTCTGGCTTATTTGATGATTCTGGAGATTTGTCTGAAGGAGTTGTTGAGCAGGAGAAACAAGATCATGCAACAGCAAAACAGGATATGATTACACAAGAGATGTGGGATCAATATCAACAATACCTACCTGATCATCTAGAATTATTTGAAGACTAGTCTATCTCTATATCTATTTGTTACCAAGTTCTAGAATTAAAAGACTGAATCAATTTTATCTTGTACCCAAACTCGACAGAACTCCTCATCTTCAATTGCAAGATAAGAGTCAACAACAGTATTGTCCTTATCCAAAATCTTGACAAAGGTGAGACGTTCATGTAAAAAGAGCTAAGTCTCCTTTTGTGCTTGTTTAATGGCTGCATGACACTGAAAAGCATAGATGACAGTGTCGGAAGGAGGTGGAGCAAGTGCCTTTGCCATGGTCTCTCCAAAGTGATTCAAAGAGATGGTAAGACCTTCAAAAGCACTAGCTGCAGTGTATCTGCCTTGTTTGGAGCTGGATGGAGCTAGAGAACTTGGTGGCTCAGCAGCAATGCATTTTTTGGTACGATGTGGTGTCATGATCACAACTGGGCTTTCAATTAGCTAAAAACTATGAAATATCATGGTAACTTACTTGTGTCATTCCTATCTCTTCATCATCAGAGTCCAATAATGAGGGTATAACCTCAGTAGTGAGGACAGATTGAGAAGGAGTCAAAGTGTCATTATCCTGAAATGCTTTTCCTGTAGGCCGGAAACTCTCCTGAAAACTGCCTTCCTCTTCTCCAAAAGTCATGGATATCCCAAAAGTTGCATTTCAAGCACAATACACATGGACACCTCAAGCAGCAGAAGGCATGATCTGTGACATAAGTTCAAGATAACACCAACCCTCCTTTTTGAATGGGGCAGCCTGTTTGTGAACTTTGACATAGGCAGCCCAAGAGCTCTCAAGCTCAGGTGTAATATTGCAGCCTTTCTTGTCATCCCAATTCCAGTCTGAAACAGACTGAAGAGCAAGGATGACCCAATAGGTCTGCTTCAACTATATAGCTGATATTGAGAATCAAAAAGACAAAGCATAGTTTATTTCTACTGACTGAATTCCATTTATTCTGACATGCTTTGACAGTCTTTGGCCCTCCCTTAATGCACAGAGGAGTAAGAATGTCTGAGATCTCCTGAAAAAAAGACCTTCAAAAGCTATCCCCATCACTAGCAAATGCCCTATGCTCAGAAAAGAACTCAATGAGCTTCTTTTCATCTGCAAGATCCTAAAAAGTCTTGCTGACAGATTCTATCAGAGAAGAAACACGATGGCAGTAGGTCCAAAATGTCACAAATAGTCACACTACCATTTTAGGTGATGCTCAGTGCTGACTCTTAATAAGGAAAAAAGCTGGCATCAAAATACGTATTGTGATTCTGATTGTATTCCCGAACTGACCCTAAAGCTGTAGATGCTTTTGCATCAATTCTTTTGAAACCATATGAAAATGGTCCAGTACCAGCTAAAGCTGGACAGATAAGATCAATAGCAACCTTTTCTCCTCTTCTTGGCAAAAGTCAAGTTCAGACTTCAAGTCCAGAACTTTCTCAAGGCTTTTGCACCTCATCTGTGGCTCTTTGCTATGACTTCCCATCTTCTCCATTGGTTGAGGCACTGCTGATGCCTGTTTTTTGTCCCCAGTGTCAGGTCCTGCTAACCTTGGAGGCTCCTTCCAAAGCAAGGCCTTACAATGGCAGACTGAATGTAGCTAGATACACCCAACCTGGCTCAAAGTGACAAAGTCCAAGACGAGGTAATGAAGGTGCTCCGGGTGCTCCAGGATATTAACGGAGTTTGGGGGTGTGGACAGTGGTCCGGGACGTAGAATGAGTGCTCTGGGATGAACTAGGTGAGTTCTGGGGCATGATGGAGCGTTTTTAGTGAGAGTGACGGTAGAACAATAGGTGAATTTAGGGGATGATTGCTAGAACGGGAAGAATATGAGATTAACTGGGCCTGGGGTGGTCCAGGATGCAAACTGGAAAAGTGAGACAAAACCGGGGGAAACAAGGTGAAACAAGGGAATGAGGCAAAACCGAGAAACAAAGTGAAACTGTGAAGATGAGATGAAACTGGGGAAATGAGGTGAAACTGGGAAACAAGACAAAACCGGGAAATGAGGTAAAACTGTGGAGACGAGGCAAAACTGCTGAAACGAGGCAAAACTGTTGAAACAAGGCAAAACTGTTGGGATGAGGCAAAATCGGGAAATAGGAAGGATTTAACGAGTTGAGGTCAGAATGAGGAGATGTAGATGAGACGAGTTAGAAGAGATTCAGATAAATGGGGAGTCAACAAGGCAGATTCGAGAATAAACGAGACAATTCGAGAGATGAGGATAAATTGAGGAGACAGTCATGAAAATACGGAGAGAACAATTCAGGAAATCAAGCAGTCATTCAGGCATTTCAGTCAAAGGTTGTCAATATCAATACTAGGGTACATGTTGGCTAGTTATGACTTATATACTTGACGAGGCAGGACTTGTCTCAGGCTGAGCCTGATCAGTCCCGGAGTACTGTATGGATATACTGAATAGGGCTCCAGGATGTATTGGTGAAGAGTCCCGGGACTGTATGAGAGTCTTGACTTGTGGGGCCTCTATTGAAGCAGGCAGCGCATTGGAATCATCATATCAATGGTGTCTGATGGTGGCTGGTGGGTCTAGGTGCCGGGTGTGATTGCCGGAGTGATTGCCGGAGTGATCACCAGAGTGATTGCCTAGTGATGCAGGTGATGCAGGTGATGCAGGTGATTGCAGCACCACAGGATCAGGTAGAGTTGATGTGGGTGATCGCGGCACTGTAGGATCAGACAGGGTTGATGCGGTGATTGCTGGGGATCAGGGTCGACAGGGCGGAGGATGCGTGCACTTGAGAAGGTGGAGCAGCTGGCAGGGAAACCAGGGGAAAGTGTGGGGGTTGGATGAGGTGTCCCGGGGTTGTGTGGTGTGCTCCGGAGATGGGTCGTGACACCCAGTATGGTTTTCAAACCTGGTCAATGATTCTGCATTGGCTTCTTAGTCTTGTATCGTCAGCTGCAATGACTGCTCTTGTCCTCTTGCCTCAAGTTTAGTCAGATGCTCAGGCTGCAGTGTCCAAAAAGATGTACTATGCACCAGTGCACTACCTTGGATAAGGTTTGTATACTGAGTGGCCTCGCCCATTGCATCTAATTGAAGTGCACTGTGCTTGGGCAAAGTTAGGTATAACAACAAGGGCATCTGTGTCAGTGGAAGCAATGACCCAAATGCAAAAGATCTCTCCCCTAGTCTAAAACCAGGGTTCAGAATTGATTTCATCTATGATACAAATAGCCCACCCAGCATTCCAAAATTTTTGCTAATATTGCAAAGTGCTCTTTTATCCCACTTTGGCAAGGGTTGATATATCAATGCTAGGATGTCTTATTAGCTTGAGATCCTCATCCTGGGTCTGAAAGATTTGGTGCCTAATTACCTGAGCTAGCAACTATATGAACATGTTTTTGACATGGCCAAAAAAAGTCATGAAGTTTGATAAGTATTGCCTAGATTGGTAACAAAGAGCCCAAAGTCTAAAGACAATAGCAGAGGATTCAAAAGAATGTAGCTATTGGCTACAGATAGAACAATTTTGTGTGTTTCATGCAGTAGCTGAACTAGATTAAAATATTGAATTAGACTAGATATGTTTATAAATACAAGATGTTGGTTTTATGTAATCTAATAATGCATGTTATGGACATGCATCTACTACTAAATAAAGTAACTAGTAAGCATCACAGATGCGTCTGATACTCATAAGGTAATTCAGCAGTTTGATGCAGCATAATGTAACAAGGTGATATTGACTGTATAAATAATACAGCTGGAGTTGAAGATTAAAAGATGATTAGACTCCAGATGGAGGCAGCTATAAGAATAAATAAATTGCTGAAACAGTTGGAGTAATTTTGGAGAGTTGAAATGCTTTGAGGATTTGTTATATAATATAAATCAAGACATTTAGAGCTGAAAAGAATAATAGTCAAGTTATGACAAAAACATATTTCACATGAAGCACTCTTGAGTGACTAAGTTAAGAGTCAATTTCCTCAACACAGTTAAATTAGGTTACAACTGAAATAATAGTAAATAATAATCATGGCATAGTCAACTTCATCACTCAATTTTTTGCATGATAGTCAATCTGTCCCACAGTTTCTCTGACTGACTTATCTTCTTTCTTATGTACCATCACTTTTATTTTATGCTTTCCATAATTTCTGGAGATTTTTATAACTAACAATTAAGTATTTTGGCTCTCTAAGTTGCCCAAGTACAGATTATGTTTTGCTTGCTAGAACATTATACAGCACACAATTGAGCCACTATTGTATGTTCACCGTTTCACTCTTCAGAAATATTTGATCAAGATCTTAGCATCTTTTTGACATTGTTCTCATCTTGCAATCATTAACAACATGCATTGTGGCATTACAAATAGTTTCTTCTACCATTTTATACTATATTTTAGTCTATTACTTGAGCACTTATACTTCAGTGACTCTATAAATAATTTAGCACCATTCTTCTGTCTATGTAAACCCTTATTTACAGCATGTTGACTTTTATTGGCTGCAATATCTTCTCAATATATTTAATTCTTACAACTGCCTTACAGAAAGAAATGAGTGCCTATAGTGTTTACAGATTTGCTACAATGCTAGGTACCACAGTAACACTACAGCCTGACATCACATTTGGATTATATTTTCATGAAAACCCTAAATTTCAATGTATCAGCAGTAGAATAATCATCATGTATCTGTCTACATAGTCTCATCTCACTGATTTCAATGATTTGAAGGTCTAGAGATTGACAAGTGCAGCCATCAAATAATCAAGTGCAAAATCATTATGAGAGACTTTTTTTTCAATCTCCTATGCCAATTACAGCTTATGAAGCTGTGCTGGAATAGGGCTCAAGTCTAAGAGGGATGTAAGGCAAATGATGAGAGTGATTTGTTTTGTAAGTTTTAAATCTTTATAATTTATTCTAGTACTTCATTTTTTTGCAGATTAAATTTCATGGTTTTCATATTTCAGGCACATTCATCAAAAATGCTAGAAATGAAGTCAAGGCTTAATTTGGCTTCACTAATGATGGCTCTACTATGCAGGCAGTGAAGAACCTAACTATTGTTGAGGATCTCTAACCTCCATCACTCCTTCCGAGGTCCTGGTGGTTTTAGTGAGTAGTTAGCATTTCAAGCAACCTTGCGCCATCACCTAGGCACACCCTAGGGCTCACAAGCCTACTACACATCCTGACACAAAGACCTAATCACAATGGCGCCAACCATGTCAACCAGACCCCCACCAAAACCGCCCTTCAGCAGTGCCAGCCAAGCAGGGACCCCGATCTCCACCCAGCAACTTCTGACCCATTCTGAACTTGGTGCCTCTCTCATCGGAGTCGGTGGACTGGTAAAATCACCAACTAAGGTGCACCGCTGGCTGGAGGCAAAAGGCTGGATCTTAGCAGGTGAACTGTATGACTGCATGAAGCTCGCACACGTGCTAATGACTATGGCCATCGCACTCAAGGGACCCAAGCTCGAAAGTGAGGCTAAGAATGCAATCCTCATGGTTGCTTTCCTGCTGGAAGATGACATAAACGACAAGGTCTTGGCAACCCTAGCGGATGCAATCGCATCTAAGGTCATCAAACATGTCGAACCCATCATCCACCATGCGGCCAAATCAGTAGACTTCATCTCAGCAAACGGCACCTCCCAAGCTGAGACTATTCTTGCCCTGAAGGGTGTCTCGAGCCAACTGGAATTGGTTACCAACTCCCTCAATGATGTCGTCTCAAAACTAGCAACCATGTCTCCACCGTCTCTGCCCTCCCATCAACCACTGCCACCGCACCCCACGTGGGCCAGCATAGCCGGCTCCACACCCCCATCAGTCTCCCCCGATTTCAACCTTTCAGCTGCCCCCCAACACACCCGCCTCCAGCAAAGACTTCTTCATGACGCAAAGACTGTCCTTGTCGCTGTTGACACTGTGAGCACCAATGCCCCCGTTGAACACAGGCTGGCTGCAAACACCGACCTGCATGCTTACATCAACAAACTCCTCTCAGAAATCGACAAAACTGGCGCTGATATAGCTGCCATCGACGGTGTCCCCCCTACACCGTCAAAGACTCACGTCCAAGGCATCACCTAGCTGAAACACGGTGTGTTCTTATTTGAATTTGACATACCAGACTCAGCAGGACGATTCCAGAGCTATGCACACAACCTCATCTGGGACCTGGCAAAAATGTGCTTAGGCGACTCAGCGCGGGTCATCAATAAGGCACACACCCTTATCCTCCATTTTGTCCCTTGTGGGGGGGTCTTTGACCCCTCCAATGCTGAGGACATCTCCACTCTCAAGCTGGAGAACAGCCTTCCAAAAGGCTGCATCACCTCAGCTGCCTGGCTGAAAAAGGTGGACTGTCACCATGCTAAGCAGACGGTGGCCTCCCTCAAGGTGCTCTGCAACTCTGCAGAAGCTGCCAACCTCCTCCTCCATGAGCGGATCTTCGTTGCTAATCACCTAGTGGTCATTCACAAGGACATTTGTGAGCCGCTCCACTGCAACAAATGCCAGGAGTATGGCCACATCAGGGTCAACTGCATAAAACTGGAGCGCTGCTCCCACTGTGCAAGCCTCAAGCACACTTTTGACACATGCCCCTCTGGAGCACCCCCCTCATGCGTCTCCTGCGGATCTGACTCAATGCACGTGAGCTCGGCTTGTTTGTGCCCAACCTTCAGAAGGCGCTGTGATGACCTTGATACTCGCTATCCTGAGAACAGCATGCCATACTTCCTCACAGGGGACCTGAGCACCTAGGTTTTTAACCCAAAGAAGCTCTCCAAGTTTACCCCTGCACCCACTCCATGGGTGGACCACTCAGCGGCACCGGAGCCCTTGGGCCTTGGCCGCTACCAAGTAGCCCTCACTGATTTGTGGAAGCCCAGCCGCAAGGCTCAAGCTTCCTTCCAAGCCAGCCCCGCCCCCACCTCCTCACAATGAGTGTCCAACTGAACACCCTACCATGCTTACGCATCTGGCAACAGAACGTTTGCAAGTCAGGCATGGCCCAGGAGGTGCTACTTGGATCGGCTTGCCTGGAGGACTGGGATATCATTGCCCTACAAGAACCCTTCCTTGACAACCTCGGCAACACAAAAGCCATGCCAAAATGGGTCGCACACTACCCCCGCTCACACTGATGCGATGGCAGCACCTGTACGTGCTCCATCATCCTTGTCAATGCTAACATTCCAACAGATTCCTATTCATTCCTTGATGTAACCTCCCCTGACATTACAGCTGTCCGATTCACCAACGACAGGGGTTCCCTGGTCCTTTTCAACATCTACAACGACTGCACCAACAACGACAGCCTGGTTGCCCTCTCAGCATACCTCGCCTCATCCCTCCGTACAGCTTGTCCTCACTACGACAACCATATGCTGTGGATTGGCAACTTCAATCGCCACCACCCCATGTGGGAAACCGTGGACAACCGCCACCTCAACTCCTCAGAAGCCAAAATCCAGCCCCTCCTGCAACTACTTGAGACATACAATGATGAGCCTTGGTCTGTCTGCCACGTTGTTTCCAGCCAATATCCAGCAATTAGGCAACACACACATACACAGAAGCATG
>JABAJZ010000309.1:0-12028 GCA_018857265.1 Termitomyces sp. T32_za158 | reverse complement strand
GCTCACTTGTACCTTAGTCTTGATATTGAACACCACTACCGAATTACCTGCATCGTAACCAGTGAACCTTGAACCCCCGGAATCCTCTGATCTGAATCTTCAAATTGTGATAGCCTGCCTCTGGAATCTGCCTTGTTGACTCTACTGCTTCAGTTTGAACCTCTCTTACTTTGTTTTGCCTTGTCCCCATCGTTTCGTTCTGACATTGACTTGTTTTCCCTTCTCATTTAGCCTGGCACTTGTCTCCACCCCAGTTTTGCCTTGTTTCCCCCGGTTTCCATGCCCTGGGCCATCCCAGACCACTTTCCCACACCCTGGGCTATTCCGGACTCAGCTTTCCTCTGTTCCTGTAACTCCAGCAATTGTCCCCATAATCCATTAATCGTTACTTTGTCACTCTATCCAAAAGCACCCTGCCATATCCTGGGACTCGTCTACTTTATCCCGGACCGCTTTCCCATGCCCTGAACCATTCCGGACCCCCTCAATTTTGCATTAGACTTCATCCCCTTATACCAGGTTGAGTGTATCTAGCAACATCTAGTCCACCTTTGTAAGGCTCTGCTTTGGAAGAAGCCTCTGAGGTCAGCGGAACCTGACACTCACATTCTTTCCCTTCCTGTCGCTGACCAGAGATTTGGATTCTCATCTGTCTTAGCTCTCAACAGTGCACTTGCCGTTGCAGATCTATACAGGAACCTCAATCATCATCAACTGGCATTCAAGGCCATAGCGGCTACATCCCTTGCTGACTGGACATGCCAATACAATATTTGCAACAATCCCCTTCACCCACCAGGAGTTGTTTACGTGCATAGAGGCCAGTACCAGTTTGTACCACATGCGTGGGTTACAGCGCAGCACACCCTACAACAACTCTGCTTGTATATCATATCCACCGACGTCTCTGATATCATTATGGATCAAGTAAGACTTCATCACCTCTCGTGTATTTAAATTCCTCTGTCCTGAACATGACACGCAACGTATGCTGAATGACTCATTCTTCAGCACCTGCTCTTGCATGGAACTACACAACCTCTATAGTGTGGGGCACTGGGTCTACAATGAATCAGACTTCTTACCAATCAAGTTCCAACCCCTCTCTTGTCCTATACAGGCCACTCCATCTGTGTTCCTTCATTGGGCACACCTTCAGTCTTGGTTTTGAGATCTCCCTTTGTTCATATGCAAATTCTCCTCACAAGAACCTCATCTACTTCTCCCACACTCCTTAAGACAACAGCTGTCTGAACAATATATCTCTACTCTTGCTAACAGTACTCACGTTTCTCTCTTATCTCACTTCCTGGATAGCCTTTATGCTTTGGACACCTCACTTATCTTTAACACTCAAAATCCAACAGTCACGTGTGCTGTCATTCATGGCCAAAATGCATTTGTGGGTTTTTTACAAGAATTTAGATCATCCACTTCTATTCTTTGTGGTGAAGCATACAGGATGATTGGGCCATGAATAGCAAACACCAACATCCCTTTCTTCAGCCTGAGCAGCACCCCCCACCTTCCCAGCCTATTACCCTTTATCCTGATCACCTATTTTCAGTGGCATTCATCAATTCCCTTTCCATTTCTCTCTTTTCTCTTGTCCAACAATCGTGCCACGCTCTCTATCAGTGTTTATGGTCTCTAGTCTTTTGTCTACAAGATCAAAGCAGAACCATGTCTGTTCAACACATAAAAGTTCACACCTCTGCCACCTCCTTACCTGCCTGGATGAACTGCACTGTTGATTACATTGCAACTTCTTCCCAGACCTCATATGTACTCCCGCCATCACTCTTGGTCCCAACATTTTTCCTTGACAATCAGTCTCTTTTCTATGTCACGTGGATGGGTTGAATCGAACACTGCCTTTTTTGTGCAAAAACTGTACTATGATAGCTTGATTTCCATCTCCAGTCATTGCTGGCCCCTTCATCTGAACCTCTTCTTATATGACAAAAATGGAATCCCTCCTTACATCTATCTCAAGGTGTCCTCAGCCTTCTCCATTGTTGTTCAACTTTATATTTGATCACATCAGTTGGACACTGGTGCCTGCCTATCCACATATCTACCAAATTCATCTAACCCTTTTTGCTGGATAAGATGTGATGTGTTCAAGGATATCTACCATGTTTTTGTATCCTGTCCCCACTATACTAATCTCAGGATTGATGCCATTAACAGCGTAGTCTCGGGCACTTGGGAAATCATGCTCAAATTCCTCATCCTACTTGACCTTCACACCTATGTTCTTGACACTGCTTGCTCTTTATTTTCTGACTTGAGTGTATGGCTATTGGGGATATCCTACTATTACTATGACCTCTTCCCCTCTGTTAATGGTGTGACCTGTCACTGGGAACATCTCAGCTTTCAGGCATGTGACTATGATGTATTCACACTCTCATTGCATATTTTTGGTATACTGCATGCATACACCTTGCAGGCAGGATTTGAGCTCTGGTGTGGAAACAACAATGGCCACAATGTTCTCCGATTGACAGAACACAGTCCACATTATTTTCCCAATCATTAAAGTCTGAAAGGTTTGCAATAGTTGACTCGCACTTCTGAAATGTGACTGCAAGTCCTAAAATGTCATTACAGTGCTTTTATGCTGACAGAGTAGTATTACATTTTATAATAATACCTAGAATTACTTATGTAATGTAGTTAGTGTCTTTTATTCCAATTCCAATGCTAATGCCATTCTTAGCATGGCATATTATTGCATCCCTATAGTTCGGACTCCTGTAGTTCAGATACTCCTTCAGTTGATCACAGGTATGTCACACATCAGTCAGAGGTTCATTCAAAGCTCGCTCGGACTGTCAACTAGTCAAAACAACTTGGATGTCTACAGAAACAGTGTATACTACTTAAAAACAAGATAGTAAATTAGAAATATCAAGGATCTGCAGGACTAATAGAATCATACAGTAGTACAGTAAAATAGTATGAATCAGAACAATGGAATAGATTAGATGGACTGAGCAGAATAAATGGCATTGTTGAGGTGCTTAGTATTTCAGAAATTTTCAATAAAGTTTTTGCAAAGCAAAAAATAGTCAATTACATATTCAATTGAGGAATAACAGTGTATTTTATTAGGATACATTTCATCTTTTTATCTTTTTCATTAATATTTAATAACTATTTTTGCAAGAGAATATCTTTCAGCATTGATATTTAGTACAGTTTTAGCTATGAACAGTTTTGATGTTATTATAAGTATATAGCTTATTAGAATTTATATAATTTATGCATGTAGATCTGCAGTATTCCTAGAGATTTTTGAACTGGTTCAGAAAAATCTTAGAAATTCAAACATAAAAGTTCTTTAACATTGAGTGAACTATAGCCTTTAAAACTTGCTTCTATACTTATAGTAGCCAAGACATAGTAAACAGCTTCAAAAACTCAAAAATTTAGAAAAAACAGTGAATGCAAAAAACTAAGAAGTATTTTATGTATATTTGTGATAATCAATATGCTTATAAAACTCAACAAAGTAATGTAAGTAAAGAAATATCATCTTTGTAAAGCTTCTTTAATATGTTTAAGAAGACTTGATGATTTATAAGTTGTATCAACAGCTAAATAAAGATTAAATTAAGAAATTTCATTGTTAAAAACAACATACATAATTGATGATCAAGAATTATTTGAAGTAAAGCAGATTTTTGACTTGGATTTTGAGATGGCAAACCTAGTTCTTTAAGGGCTTCTTGAACCTTCTTCTGCATTCCAGTTTTACTGTATTTATTCAAGCTGGCTTCAAATGCTTTGGTAAAGAATCCATTGATGGTGAATGATTTGAACCAAAAAGAATTTTCCAAACAAATTATAAGTGCTAAAGAAAGAAAAGTAAATAAAAAAAGGGAATATCAAGATGATCAAACCTGCAAGTTCAGTATAACCAGAGTTCTATTTAGAATATTAATTGAATCTGATATAAGAAAAAATACTAAGTCTTACTTTATAGGAATAACTGTGTCCTTGCATAGCAAGTGTTATTTGATCAACATGCTGAATTTAAAATTATGTTTAGCAGATATAAAAAAAACAAATATTGATGCAAAGTATAAAGACAATAGAAAACAGAAAAAAAACAATATAAAAAAACTTACTTCCTATATGAATTTTGAATTTATATTGTTGTATCATGTATGATAAAAAAGACATCCTACAAGCTATATTGATTTTTATTTTACTCAGAAGAAAATGTTTGCAAGAAACAACTTTACTCACATACTAAGTATATTTCAAAGTTATTTTATTAGATATTACTAATTCTTTGGAAGAAAAACAAATAAAACTTACAATCTGAATATATTTTAAATTAGTTAATCAATTTATACTTCATATAAATTTTGTACTCACATCCTAATTAGGTTAATTATTTGAATAGTTCATTTGATATGAAATAAAAAGAAGTTTACTCGCTGAGTATATTTTGAATATATCATTTTAAATTTTTAAATGTGTTGAAAAAGAACATACAATCTAGTAGTATTGAAATGGATTTTGAGTTGTTTGATTTTGCAAAAAAAATTGAAAAATCTTACATTCTGATAAGATTTCCATGTCATTATAAATCTTGTATTTTTCTGTGATATTGATATAAAAACTCACTTGCTAAAAATGTTTCAGATTGTTTAATTGCATATACTTTGCAAAACAAAATAAAGCTTACAAACTGAATACATATTGTTTAGAGGATATATTATTTTGCATCAAAAGCAAAAATCAACTTACATTCTAAATAATGTATTTAGCTTATTCATTTAAGTAGATTTTGTGACAAACTCACTTTCTAAGCATGCTTTTCAATTAGTATATCAATATATATAATTAAGAAAGCAACTGACAAGCTAATAAAAAAATATTAAATAATATACTCAACAATAAAAAGAGGCAAAAAGCAACTTACATGCTAGAATATATTGATATTATTTTGTAAAAATCATTAAAAATACAAATCTTACAGCCTATGCATAGTTTAGTATTTTACATATATTAATTTACAAGAAACTTACACGCTGTTTATTATTTATAACATTTGAGTTTGATTTTGCTATTAGAGAGAGAAACTTACATACTATGCAATTATTATTTTTTAATTCAATATCAAAAATGGAAATTAACTCACTTGCTAAGCAAAATTTGTGCATTACTTTGACAAATATGAAGAAATTTGACAAGAGCAGCTTACATTCTAAAAAAAAATGCAAGCTGGTTTGCCAAATATTTCATATTTTATAAAAAAAGAATTACTTACAAACTAAGCAAATTTTTAAATGAATTATATCAAAAAGTCTCATAATGTATAAAAAATAGAAAACAACTTACATCCTAAAAGAAATTCAGTTTTTTACTCTGTTAAAAATTCAAAGTACTTACTTGCTAGAAACATTTTCAATTAGGTTTTTAAAATATAAAAAGCTAAGTACAACATACAACCTAATAATGTTTTTAATCAAATACTTCACTTTACATTTAAGCTGCAAAATACAACTCACATGCTAATTAGATTTTCAAATTATTTTTAAGTTGTATAATTCTATTATAAAAAAAGACATACATTCTAAGCAAGTTGTTGAATCACATTTGAAATACTTTTGAAAGCAAAACACAACTTACTTGCTAAGCATAATTTTGTAAAGAATTGGTCATTAAATGCTTAATTCTGTGTCAAAATAATACAATCTTACAAGCTAAACAAATTTTAATCCATGTCATTAGAAATAAAAACTATCATTATGAGCAGTAATGACTCACATCCTGATTTAATTAGATAAAAAAAAAACTTATCAAATAAGTAGTAAAAAACTTACATTCTAAATGATTTTTTATAGTTATTGACATAGTATTTAGTAAAAAAAACTCACTCGCTATTTTATTTTGTTATTTTCTAGTTTCAAACAAAATTTTAATACTCACAAGCTAAGCATGTTGAATTAATTTGTAATGCCCAAAAATATATAAAAAATAAAGACCAACTTACTTGCTATAAACTTATATGTTATTATATCAATTGGATGACTAAGAGCAGCTTACTTGTTGAGCATTATTTGAAAAACTCATTCGCTAAACATTATTTTATCAGATAGTAATTTTTATTTTTTAAAGAAAAGCTCACAAGCTAAGAATATTTTCATCTCATTAGTATTTTCAATAGACACCAACTCACATTCTATATACTTGTGTCATTTGTCAAATGATCAACTTCAAAGCAACTTACATTCTAATTATATTTTTTATATCACATGCAAAATACAAGATTTAAATAGCACTCACTCGCTGGCAAGTTTTTGATAAATTTCAAACTATTGTTTTTAAAAGCTTAAAATAACTTACAATCTTAAAAAAAAAAACATTATATCAAATTCTACATATAATCAATGAAAATTAACTCACATCCTAAGCATATTTATAGATCATTTTGTTAAAATAAAACCAATGAAAAACTTGCATCCTAAACAATTTTTTAATTATTTTTTAATGCTTATTATACAAAAATCAAAAGAAATAACTCACTTGCTAAGCATGTTAGATATTACTTCATTAATGCTTCATTCTACATAAAAAATGCACACTCACAACCTAGACATATTGATATGTTGCTTTGTTTCAAATATCCAATCCAGATTAAGTCATGGAGCAGCTTACAGGCATTTTCTCCACTTTTTTTAGCAATCTAATTTTTCAGAAAAAAAAACAAGCAGTCACCTCCTAAAAAACAAACCATTACTATTTGTGTCTTCACTATTTTCTAATATAACTTACTGTTTTTTCCTAGAAAATAAAACTTCTCATTAGTTCACATATGCATTTTTCATTTTCCTCACATACTACTGTTGAATTAGCTTTGAATCCTATAAATTTTCAGAATCTTACTTACTCCCTGAAAACATTATTATAACTTCTCTAAAAATGAAAAAGTTTCATACATGGTCCTAGATATGCTGCATAAATGTCTGGTTCTATAATATAGTGTTAGCATGTACAACCCTCATATTTTACTAATTGAACAAACACCTTAATCTTTATTTCAATACTGCCTACCTCATACTATTGATGTGATAAATGATTATTCATAACTTGTTCAGTAGCTCATCTCACATATGCATGACGAAACCACAATAGAGTATCTTCAACAACTTCCCTCTATAAAATTTCAGATGTGCAGTAATATCTATCTTTTGATTGTGAGACTTGCCAGATCAACACTTCCACTACCAACACGTGTACTAGAAGAGTCAATGGTCACAAAGAACTATAGATCAATGCATTTGTAAGCTTACTGTTCAACTGCATACTCAATGCACAATTGCAAGTTGTTTTGCTGAAGTGAGATGAATAACATTCTCAGAGCAAGGTCGAGTGAAGCTGCTGTTTTTCTGATTAGTAATTTTACCTGTTCCTGATGAGTCCCATTGTCATGATGAAGATCTATCGTCTCTCAAAAGAACAACCCGACAAATATATGGAAGATATCAACGCACCTTCAACACACACACTTGTTTTTGGAGGATATTCTAACTTGAAAAGGGGGGCTTGGAGATCCTTGAGTAAAGTTTCCGCCCTCTCGCGATTTTTTCGCTCGTCCAAGTGATCATCATAAACCTGTGTGATGAGATCATCAAACTTGGTGAAAATTGCAATGACAGGGACTGCACAGCATTGAGCCTGTTGTTTGTTATATAAAAATAGGCAAAACAGACTGTTCCCGGATCGTTTCTCGTTAAAGAACCTCTTCTCAAGCTCCAACAAGAACCTTGCTCTATCCGGTGTAAAGCAAAACCTGACCCATTGATTGAGTAAAACACGTGATGATGCAGTTCCATGGGAAATGACCAGATCGCATGAAGCTGTTCATTCGTTTCTGTAGCCTTTGCATGCTTCTCAATGAAATCTTGTACTGTCTTCAGCATGCTTTCGTCGCCTGCCTCGAAGCCGATAGAATCATGGAAGATGAACTGCGGGTTATTGCGAAAGACAAAGGGGCGATTGATGTCGTGAAGGCCTCGCTAAACAATATTAGCGCTGGCTCCTCGAACTTGAAAGGCGAAATACCCCGTCAGTTGGCTCTAACTTGTTTGGAGGTTGAGTGGAAGCCTAGACAAATCGAAAAAGGCTATGTAAGGAACTCACCAGGTTGTTGTTGTTTTCGTCATAGATACAGGGTTCCTCAGTCGTATTGCAGACCCGTTGTAAAAGTGTGGTCTTGCCAGCATTGGCACGGCCGATGACCAGGATACGGAAATGTTTATACTTCTGGCGTAATTTGTGGGCTGCAAAGATGTCAGACATGTTGTGCTCGGTGGTCGCTATAGAGTTAGTGTGGGCAAAGGGTTAGCTATAATAATAGGGCAGACAACATTGGTGTCAACAACATGTCACACGATTTGATATCAATGAAACCCATATCTGGTAATCCGTCTTCACATAAAACGTGTCAGGCTCAAAATCGCATATAATCAGAAGGTCTCCTGCAGCACATTCTTAAGGAGAAGACCATAGCAAAAAGGCAGAAAAAAGCAGACAAAATTTTTGTCATGTTTTGTATCGTATACTTGTCATCGACGAGTCTTGCATAGACCTGATGTTTTCAGGTCGGTTTAACATATGATCGTTTGGAATGATCCTGTCGCCCTTCGTTGAGTGGTTCGCGGGTCGAAAGACGAGAAAAAAAAATATCCTGTTAACGCATTCGTGACCGATGGCCACTCCGCAGAGACGAGTGAGTTATCTTGGGGTACAAGGCGCAATGCATATATGGCCGATGTTTGAAATCCTTGCTGATGAACGATGATTTCATGATGCCATTTGACGATAGTAAGGGTTTGTTGCAACTCATGTTAAGGAAAGCTCTCCCTATCCATCACGAGGATTGAGAGCTTTAAGCGGTGTCCAGGAGCATTAGTAATGCCTTCCCTTGCTGCCAGCATCGCAACAAGAAAGCAGCGTTAACCCATCCTCATAGCGAAAACAGATAGAAATTTGGAACTGTCAGTGGCAGTATTGGGACAGGAGGTATCGATCGTTATTGGACCAGGACAACCTATGCTTGATTTCATCCGTGAGACCTGAGAAAGAATCACCCGATAAAAATTCCATTGGCCATGACAATGGCACCTTATGGGCAGGTCCGCGACACGGTAGGATGTTTTCACACGTATCTATAAACCTTTCAAATCACATATCTTCCCTTTGCTAATCTATGATGATTGAAAATATTACAATCAATCAAAAACTCAGAAGCCATGAGCAGTATACTCACCGAGTTGTTTCTTGAGTAGCCTAAAAATCTTTGGACCAGCCCGATCATGGAGATGCATCCTCCATCTATATATATATGCATCTCTCTTGGATGAGATCTATACGTGGAATGATGGGGCTCGCAGTTTCGAGGGGTCCGACTCCTACAACTCCAAAACAACATCTGTTCCAAATCAAAATCAGTTGAAGTAGTTGATGAAATATTGATTCAGTAAGCCTTTCAATAAAGTTTTTCGTAGATAATCCTCGTCGGAAAAAAATTGATGCGTTTCTAGCAAAAAAGAATAAAGAAACAAGCATTAGGAGGAAGTGCCGGGTGGAAGTTACCAAATGGCTTGAAAAGGAAGAGAGAAAATATGTTCTTTGCTTATCGAGCCGCTTGTTGATGGTCATCCATGCTTTGAACCTTGGAGCATCGTAGTAAACGAAAGAACTCCATCGTAGCGCGGAAAGAAAGAAAAACCGGCGATCCGAGATCTCGCATTAGATATCCAAGTATCAGCTCCACGAAATGGATAGGTGCTATAGTTGCACCCAAAATCGACCTTTAACACCAATGGAGCATGTTGGGAGCATGGAAGAGTTACGCACAGAAAAGAACAGACATACCGGGTGTGTCCGACATGTTGCGTCACTGCCAACGATACATGAATAGAAGACAAGTCAGTGACAGAAGGCCCAAGCCGACTTGCTCCAATGACGACGAACTCCACATCTCTGATATGTAGAACATTCCTTTTGTAGTACCAAAAGGATATACCGTGCATCCGAGCGAAGCACTCATAGAGAGGAGAGAACCAAAGCAACACAGCACTCGACCAAAGGCTGTGTGTGGAGAGGCCAGAGTCACAATTTTCGAGCATGATACGAATGAATAGGTCGTCTCCAATCTCCATCTGGATAAATGTAGTCCCCCGTTTACCCAGATCTGGTATCCTGAGCAATGCACAAGGTTAGATGAAGTCATCGAGAAAATGCTCGGATTCGCCTCTTTGATGCGTTTACTCTGCGCCGAGGTGGCGATACTTGGAACAGTTTGAATGTATCGGCTGGCGGACGGAACTTGCATACATACACGCCTTCTGAATGTTCACGTCAGATGTCATGTCCCTATGTACATGTAGGTCCTCTCGTAGCAATGATGCTTCATGCGTTCGGCCGCCGCGCTGGAGAAACAAAAACAGAAAGTGCAACACAAAACTGTCAAAACAGCACAAAACGTGACCCTCTCAAACGCCCACAACTCTCAACTTCAAACTGAGTCCTAAACTTACACCTTCCTCCCCCCTTCAAAATCCCTCCAAAAACTCACAAACCAAAACCCCCAAATCGACTCTCTAAAAACCAACTCCCAATTCAAGGAGTGAGAAAATGACAAAAAACTACAATAAGATAAATATATAAAATATTTTAAGAAAAAAACAGAGAGAGAAAGGAAAAGGAAACCCTATGTATGCAGAGAGAGTGGGGTACATGTACACTTTCGAGCAGCGAACCAAACAAGGGGGGAGGACGTAAAGGGTAGATATGAGAGTGTGTCATCATGATCGTGTTCGTGATCGTCATCGTGAATAAGATGAGTATGAATGAGTATGCTAAGAAAATCGAAATCGAAAGCCGATGTCGGCGCGGGCGTGTGCGTGTGCGTGGCTGGACGCGGAGGGGACGGTGAAGGGTGTATCAAACACCAACCACCGACGCCGAACGACCAACGACCACCGAAGAACGAAAAGCAGATCCGCAACACAGAGCGGCTAATACTCCTGCTCGTTCTCCTGCTCCATCGCTTCCCGCTCAAACCGCTTCTTCATCGCGCTCACTACAAATCGAAAATTCCCAATCAGCATCCTTGCGCATCCACGCCGGGGGTGAGGGGAAAGGAGAGGGGGGGACGTACCGTCTCGTGAAATCTGCCCAGACGAGAGCCAGCCTTCCGGGAACGCAGCTACGATCTGTCGGCGTGTGTGTGTGTGGGTATAAATGAGGATGTAAAGAATAAAGACCGACCTTCTGATACAACGCCTTCCTCGATCCCTGCTCGCTCACTTGTATAACCGACCCCTCCAGCGTGCTGTCGAACGCAAAAAAGACCACGTCAGCACGTCAGCGCCATCCCAACCCACCACCAAACACAAAAACCCCGCGAGGCGAGGCGAGGCGAGGCGAGGCGAGGCACAAAGGCAACGCAAAACCCCACCCCACCCCACCACCAAAAAAAAACCCCAAAACCCTCCCCCCCGAATAAATCAAAGAAACCCACTCACTTCTTCTCATTCTCAAGCCTACAGCTCTCATTGCTCAACAACACAAGCTGCCACACAATCGTCTTCATCGCGTCCGTCAACCGATACTTCTTCCCCGGCGGCTGCGCCAGGTGCTCCCTGTCCTTCCCCTCCCTGTCTTTATCCTTGTCCTTGCCTTCCTTATCCCTCTCCTTGGCGTCCTTGTCCTTGGCGTCCTTGGCGTCCTTGGCGTCGCGATCCCCGCCGCCGCCGCCGTCCTTGCCCGACGGCCCAGCCAACGCAGAAGGCGACGCGTCGACGTCCATCTCCTCTGTCGGATGCCGCGTCGGCCCCGCAGAGTCCGTCCCGTTTGCGCCCGCGCCGTCCGTCGTGCCCTCCAGCGCGAGCTTTTCCCGGCGTTTGTCTGTGTGTGTGTGGGTGTGGTTAGATGTGGTGGTAGAGAGAAAGAGGTAGAGAGAGGGGGGGACGGGGAGAGGGAGAGGGAGAGGGAG
>JABAJZ010000308.1:0-12043 GCA_018857265.1 Termitomyces sp. T32_za158 | reverse complement strand
CGCAATGTGCCGCTCCGGCTGGAACTCGAAGGGTTCCGGATATACCTCGGGATCATGAAGCATGTTCCTATACCATAACACCATCAGTTTTTGAAGAGGTCTAGAGTCAAGTGGAGCGCACCAGAGGTTTGTAATGATGATTGATCCTTTAGGTATGAGGTATCCGTGGATAATTCCATCTTCCAATGCAGTGTGTGGGACACCTGGGTTGTTTACAAAGATCAAAAAGGATAGGAGATGTTTTCCTCTTAAGCGCGCACCTATGGGAACCACGCTATTCCACCTCAACACTTCTGTTACAACAGCATTGACATAAGGAAGATAGTGGCGATCTGCAAGAGTTGGAAGGCGTTCGCTGCCTATCACGGCATCAATCTCTGCTTGAGCCTTGTGTTTGACATCTAGAGCGCTTGTCCAATTGAGAAGGTCGAGGAGCATCAGGCTCAAGCATACCCGGAAAGAGGACCATGGCCAAAAAAAAGGCATACTCGGCTGATACAGTGGTATCAGCACCACCTTGACACACAGAGCGATCAGTGGAGACCATGGTGGTCGAAAGGCACCTACCTCCGTACATTGAACTCGCCGCAAGTTTGACCTCCAGGATATCTTCCTGGCTCAAGGAGTCATTATTTCCAAGGCTCTTTGATACGAAAGAAGGAGAGGCTGTCCCAGAAGCCTGTTTGCGCTCATGAATCTGAAGCTCAGCATTTAAAGCGGGTCGCTCACTATTTGCTGCTTAGTATAATTGTAGGGCACCTCAATCATGTTCTGTGTCACCTTGGCCCATTCACGAGCGAGGTTAAGGAACCCCATACCGGGCAACCATTCGGGAAGTCGCTTCAATGCCGGGAAAAAGTCAACCAAGAATGCACCTGGAACAATCGCGGCACTCAAGTTGTCATTGGCACCTTCGATAAGAGTGACGAAGGGGTCATCTCCCTCTTGCACTTTGTAGCCGTATGTAAGTCGCATAATGATACCCCCAGCCAGCCTTGTGTTGGGACAATATTGAGAAGAGATGACACTATTAGAAGCGATCAAGAATTCACTTGCGAAGATTGCTGTTCAAATTGGCCACATTGGCAAGTGTCCTCCTCAGAAACTGTCGTGTCTCGTACTCGACTAATTGATTATGCTGGTTCATGATGGTCGGCGTGCCTAAATGACGGGCAAAATGTTTGCGGAACCTCCGAAAGCGCGGTCCGTATGGAGTGAGCACCAATGTGTCCTTGTATCCGACTAGTTCGCCTCCCATTTCAAGCCTCGGTCTATCAGAATAGATAGATCCTCGCTTGTCTAATTCGGCCATGACTTGCGCAGAGTTGACGATGATCATAGAGCGTCCAAGGAGCTTGATCGATATAATGCCACCTGAGCAAAGGTCAATCCCTGCATGTTGGATCAACGTAACGTGCACCCCATTTCTTCCCCCACTCAGCAAAGGTCACCCACTCCTTTGAGGTGGGCATGTCGGCGACATTCTGTGTTTGTTAGGTAGCAGCTTTCGAAGAGATAAGGTACTCACACCAATGATAGGTAGCCCAGACGGACCAGGCGGAAGGGGAGCTGCTTGCTTGGGTTTGAGGAACCAATGGAGCAACAGAAGACTAATTGTAGCAGCCACGGAAAAGCTGAGTGGCGATAGCGACATGCTTGTAACGAGTGCTTGCTGTTCACCTGATAGATATCGACTACATAAGGACCACCTTATGTTCTTAATTTAACTGTTATCGGATTGGGATATTTTGATGATAGTCAGCAGGTTCAGTTTAAGGACATGGTCCATCTACGCTTGGGCGAGATCAATGCAACCACACTGAGATGCAAGACAAAAAATGACATCCTGCACAAGCAGATGCTGCACCATGCTGAATGTCACTTTGTTAGTCGATAGGAACATTGAGCTGAAATTCGTCTGATAATATAGTTGATTAGTCGGGGAGAAGTGATAGGATCTCACGCAACCCGGTTTGTTCGAGAACTTGATGCTTACATAAATCAAGCCAAAGGGTGTTGGCGCTTAACATTTGACGCGGACGGCGCATCCATCCTGTCCTTTCTATATTTACGTGTACTTGCTTCATTATTTTCCAACGAGGTGTAGTATTACTACACCTGAGTTACTTACGTAACGTAGTTGGAAATAAAATCTCATCTCATCTCGCAAACAAATAGTCTCCGAGTCAACTCCGAGTCCGCAAGGTATGAATGAGTTCAAGAGCAGGAGTTCGTCCTTTGCAGCATTTCGTTAACAACGTCTATGACTATCGGTCCAACTCCCCGCAATGCTTAACAGTGTCCTCGAAACTACATCTCTATCAGGCTTCCTTCACCCTCAACAATGGACTGATGTCTTGATTGTCCAAACATAGCTTCGACTAAGCCTATCCAGATTCGAGCTCCCACATGCCGACCTCTCTCAAACTTGAGCTTGATGTATTGATATCTCAGTCAACCATCTTTCCATCGATGTCTCGTTTGCTGCGATTTCTTCTCTCCACTTTATTGTGGAGTCAACGAAAACCGCCCTTCCAGCTCTTGATAATACCACGACTTATGTATGATCCTCTTTTCTTTTATTATATCCGTGCTTGTCAATGTGATTGTATGGTTTTTTGCTACTTAATAAGTGTCTCTAGTCACTTCCTCCCTGAGTCTCATTTCACATGCTTTACAAGGACCCTTGGTCCATGAAAGTTCCGTACAGGTCTCGTGTATCACGATAATTGTTATTTAGGTCATTGGTATTGTCCCTCATTTCATCTACATAACGTTGTCTTGATTCGTTTGCGTAGGGAATGGCTGAGCGTCTCGTGAAGGTGGACTGAGGGGTGCAGAATCACGCATTACACTGGAAGTATCAACGAGGCGTCTGGGACTGATTGCGGACGCGAGGAGTGACTAACCAAGGCGGTCGTCAAGGTATCGACTCGGAGTCCACGATTGAAGGTGTACCTTACAGGTTGTGTATGCAGCCAACGAGTTTGAATGAAATTCAGACCTATCACCACTACCCTGAGCTCATCTTCATGTTTGAAAATTCGTGGACTGTCAGGCTTCCAACCTTACTCTTCGGGCTTTTTTGACGATTTCCAAATGTAATGTTCAGCTTCTATATCATCCTGGACTTTTCTCATAAAAGAAGCGTTGAAGAACGCGGATAGATTGTGTTTGCTCCCCACCTTCAGTCATTAGAGTGTAAAGAAAGTATACTGTTTTTGGATGGGTCTGCGGAATTTCTAGTGGCTCGGCGGCTTCACCATCAGTTCCTTGACGGACAATACTGAGTACTGAGGCCTGAGGCCGAGGACTGAGTACTGATTCCTCACTGATGCTTGGACTGTGACGTATCAAAACCAGTGCGTTTTCTTAGTCCCTTATATTTACACTGATCTCCACTAGTACGTCTGAGTGATCCCCTATCAAACTAAGCTCTTCATGCTCCGCTTCTTTCACACAGGCGTCGTATACTCCCTCGAGAAACCGGGATTTCTTTCCTGGCTCCAGATCCACAATCATGGCACATTTCACGAAATTACCTTCATAATCGACTAATATGTATATCCTGACAGGTTTACTTGCATCAATCCCCGAAGTTCTGACCAACGGTATATTAGACCATTAAACTTTGTCAAACCAAATTTCAGCGCGATCTCGAACGGTTACACCTTGGGGATCTGTGACACCAACGCCAGCTCCCCAGATGCCTGTAAGCGCGAGCCCAATATGAGATCCGTTGATAACAAATTCCGCATTAGCAACAGGGCTTTGAGTAGAGTATGTCCAAAAAGGTTCCGATTCTTGATCTACATTGGGCTGGAAGGTGGCAATTCGTCATCAGTTGATAGACAAAGTACAAGAAAGACAAAACTGACAACACTCTGCAAGACGCTGATGTTAAAATTGTTTTCGTCAAAGTGACTGAGCTTGAGATGAGATGCCCAAGGGCTGTCCCATCTGATGATAAACGTTGGGACACCTGGTTCTACTGCTCCCGGAAATATTACGGAGAGGTTAGTGTTCAACTCTTGGCATGATTGGGACTCCGTAGGATACAATGAAGACACGTAGCAGAGCTCGGACTCGCCGTACCCTCGTCATAAATACCGGCTAGAGAAGTGAGAGGCACTGATGGAAGGGTCGCGTTGGGTGGACGAGGGGATGCTGGAGGAGGCATAGCTGAAGTTATCGACTGCTTATATCTGTCTAATGTTGGGTAGCAGGACAGTCAGTCAATTTGGGGTTTCATACCTGGTGTTCCAATCGATCTTGTCGAGACCAAGAGCATCGTCGATGAGATAATACCGAATAATCTGGTTAATAAAGCTTCCGTAGTCCCCGTCGTTACTCAAGACTGCGATTCCAAGGTTGTCGAATGGCAGACGCGTCACTAGTGCCGCAAATCCTGGACTTGGAATCAGAGTTAAACCTGAATAAAGTTCAACAAGACCACTACCAGGTACGCCGCCGTCGTGTTCAACAACCTCTACAGTTTCATTTGGATAAGATAAGTGAATATAAGGCCTCATTAGTGTACTCACCATGACCTCTATAAGTGCTCACAAGCTGGCCACCTCCGTAGATTGAAGGTGACAGCTCTGGAAATGACCTGTAAGTGATCGTCATCGTACAATCTTTCCAGCATGCTTAGGTAGAAACCTACGTTGCGCCATTAACAACTGTGATACCTGTAGCTACCTTCTTGAGGATATCAGCGTCAATGATCTGAGTGTTGGTATCAGGTTTGACACCGTGAAGAAGCAAAATTTGAAGCCATGTCGCCTGAGATAGTTGAGAGAAGTACTCATAGGAAAGGTTCTTTCATGATTTACCATGTCAACAGCGTTGCTTATAATACCCCCTGCTCCAGAAAGTACTTGAAGAACGTCAGTTGAGATACTGCGGATAAGTCATTCATGACTCACTATTCCCATCTTCACCCCCAGTTGTTGACCAATATGGAAGTATTTTGGGAGTTCCGACAAAGGGATTAACGGAGAAGTTAATATTTTGCCTCGTGAAGCCATCGGCAAGATGGCCGGTTTTCGCTACATCGTAAGAGTATGTCGTAGACGACAAACCAAGAGGATCTAAGATATGCTGCTTTACATAACGCGCGAAAGAAATCTTGGAAGGTAAAAGCACAGTGGGCAGATAAGACAGCATCGTGTACATGTTGTTATTATACTGCCACAGTTGGCGAAATTCTGCTGAAGGGCGTTGAAACTTTAGCTTTTCAATCTGGAACGATACATTCAGATCACATAGCTAAAGGAGCTTACGACGGCGACATACGATCGATGAAACACTATCAGACCATTTATATGAGAAGTCATGGCGAGGTAACCCGGTTCGGTGGCTCATGAGATCAATTATTGACGCTTGTTTCGTCGCAATTGGGTCTTCCAAACCCCAACCTGGGAGTACGGATGCCAGTTTCGAGTCCCAAAAGAGACGTGGAGTAACAGATTCATTGTTGATCAAAAGTCCCGTAGCAATCGTAGTGAACAACTATACATGAGATCAGTTTTTGCTCCTACGCTAAACAACACGAGTCTCGCTCACCTTGGAAGTAGAACCAACAGCAAAGAGAGTATTTTCCGTAACTTGGCTTTCATTGGCGGTCGCGACACCATAGCCTTTCGTTTCAATTTTCCAATTGCCTTCACCGTCCCTTTGTACAACTGCGATTGCAACACCTCCAGGGGATCCCCATTCCAACAGTACTCTCGCAATGAATGCGTCGGTTACGTTATTGAACACTGCAGCCCCTCGGATGATGGCTGAGCAATAAAATAGATACAATGAAAGCAAGAGAACACTTGGAAGGCGCATGGCTGGTGGTGGGCAGAGATATCATCGGGGCGAGGGCTTAAAACCTATACGAATAGAGATTGGTGGTGTCGCTTACATGTACCGCGTATACGTCGCAGCCCATAAACGTTGTGAGCACTACCAAACATGGCTGTGGTCAGCATTGGAAAGTCCGGTAAGATATCGGCCAGATGCGTCCACCCTTGGTTCGTTCTCTGCATAATGCATATACGGACTATTCGGATGGAAATTGTCAACAAAGCCTGTCAGACGGGTAATTCTCATGCCCAAAGTCGCATAGTCGAGGCGTATGAGGTATGATTTCGGCGCATCACTGGCACATCCGACGCGTCTAAGGTGTGGAAAGACAAAACATCGACAACAGTGGTACAAGGTAAACCGGTAAAGTCGGGTTTGATCCGATCATTATGCTCAAGCTCAACCTGAAATAAGGGATGTATACCCCTCGATTACCTTTTCTTTCATGCGTAGACCTCACCGCTACATAGAGAACAGTTGTATCACAATCTGGCAGACCATATATATCTGACAACCGCAAGCTATCTAGTATATGATACTCAAATCCAGCTCGGTTACAATCTCATGTGAGGGCGCTCCTACTAAGATGATAACTGATGCGTGCAATCGACGCCTTCAATCGGTCACGCCATAGCTGAATTATCCACCATCACAAAGCATTTGTTCGAGCTTCTGAAGCAGTGCTCACAGCCATAATTCATACAGGATTCGAACTGGAAACTCGATACTTGGGGAGAGAAGATTGAAATAGGGCCGGAAGCAGGTGACGTCACCATTGTTCAAGCAAAGGCGGAAAACAGTACCATATCCGTTGTATTAGATATAACACAGCTGAGAGCTTACCAATGATTAAGGACTGGGACTGAAAAATTGTTCCGGCCCCGGAGGGGTGAATTACTTGATCCTTTCTGTAATGAAATTTACGATTGACATTGGGAAGATAATAGAGATGCCTCGGAGAAGTTTCAGTGTTAAGTCAAACAGTATATGTAGAATACGTTTTATAATATATATTGCAAACGACCACAGGATTGGTGCCGCTGGTGCCGCCGATGCCCCTTCCGTGAGATGTTCTCAAATCTGCTAAGGGGATCACGAAGAATGGTATGCGGATCGACTGGGCTTCCAAAGATCGAAAATGGAATGGCGTTGGTGGACTCTGGATCATAGACAGAAATGGAAGCTGATAGGTCATAACGCACAGTCCTCGAAGGAAGCCACATTGCTGTCGAACTTGGCACAAGGTTTGAGGCAGATGCTGAATGCGAAGGCAATGTCCAGACATGTAAGCTAGCCCCGATTGAGGAAGGAATTCAATGATCCATAACTTTCACAACGCTTAGCATGATGAAGCTGCATGGTCATATGCAATGGTGCCGATGTAACTTCCCAATGAATGCATCGCGAAAACAAAAATGCCGACCCGAAAGAATCGCAAAAGTAGATGCCCCCACCAAGTGTCAGGTATTGGGATCATAGCAGCGTCCTCCATAAGCAGCAAGACTATTGCCAAGAGTGATTCTGCGGAAGTCTGTTGATGTGAAACGATGCTGCGCGAAGTCTCTCGATGGGGCACTGATCAGTATTCTCGTCTTAAAGAGTTGTAAGTAATTAATGATTTTCAAATGCATGACGAGCGTGAATCACGTGTTTCTACGCGTCGCGTCGGTCATCGATCATCACTCGGAGCTTCTCCTACCTCTCCCGAATTCCGTATCCTAAAGGCTGATAATCAGACGCTTCCATGATAGTCGTGGTCTCTGCTATCGATCATGGTATGATAGAGGCAGATAGTCACATAGTTAAACAGCAAAAATACGCTAGGAAATGGCCGGTGCGCGACTAGATACTAGTAACGGAAAAGCATGCTGACAAGAAGTCCAAGAAGGTAAAGCAATTTTTGTAAAGCTACTGATTGAGAAGGAATTCAAAAATTGATACTCCATCTGTAGGCAAATCCACAATTGAGGTCTATCGTTATCTTCATGTCCATGTGATTTGGTACCCTGCGATGGAGGTTGTTAAGGCGTTCGGCCTCTATTGCCGACACATTTTTATGTCCTGTGGAAATGTTCATTGTTTTCGAACCACCACTCCAACGTTGGACTTGCCAATCAACTCTTGCCTCGAGCATATCCAACATAGCTTCGACAGAATCTGGAATGCAAACCAATTTATCAAAATTTGGAAACAGTATTCCTAGACCGATGTCATTTAGGATGATGGCTGAGAATTTTCCTAGAGGGAAAAGAGCCGTGATTGACTTAGAAGTAACTGATGATATCGACAAGAGATTGTCATGAGGAATGGATGAAGACGAAAGGGCGTTTAAACAAAAATAAGACAAAGGGCATTGGGAGTGTTCCAGCATGTCACAGACGCCCGAAAGATCTAATTGAGCGGCATCAAAGATACACAATTCTTCCAGACTTGGGAGTACCAAACGGCTCAATGTTAGCGGTCCGTGGGACAAATTCGTCATTCGAATAGTACGAACAGAGAGCAAGGAAAGAGGTTTCAGGGGGAAATCCGGAGGAGGATAGAAGGATAAATCAGTCAAGTTTACACATTTCTGCAGCATATCTTGCAGATAATCCGCGGGGTAGGGGTGTGAGAGGGTTAGGTCTGTCAGACGCTCCCAGTTGTGTAATGGTGGGATCCATGACGGACCATTGTAACCAGAGACATGTAAATTCCACAGATGGTCAAGGCGGAGATCTTTGCTAGATTCGGGGAGTGACTCATAAGAAGAAAGTGTTCCCAAGTATAATCTTGCTAGGGAACCACATTGGCGTAAGACTTTATATAAGGCAGGGATATCGGATAAGCCTTTGACGTAAAGGTGTGTGAGCTGATCCCATGGTATTCCAATAGACAACAAGATTGGCGACCAGCTTGAGTTGGAGGAAAGTGAAACGCTACGAAGTTGCCTGGCCATATGCAGTGATCCGGCCGTGGATCCCCAATTAGTACCCGAAGCGATACGTTCCTCAGGTCGCGTAATATCATCTATGTGGATCGAAAGTTTACAGAGGTTGGTAAATGCGTTTTGGGGGATTGGTGCCAACCAGAAGTCGTCGAAGGAATCAATACCCGCGGATAAATCGAGGACTTTGCAACGATGGACATATGGTACTAGAAACTTCAAATCGTTCCGCGAGTTGAAATCGGGCTCTTGCCTGACCCTGACTGACAAGCGGACAACTCGAGGGAGAATGCTGAAAGTACGTTCTAACTTGTGACTTGGCGGCTTGGAACTCCACTCGACTTGAGGACACCCCCACAGTCGTGCATCACTTCGCGAAATCGATCGCCAGCGAGAACAAACACGCCCCAGGACCCAGGGAACCTGTGTAAGTACAGGCGGTATACTCACGTCTCCGTGTGAGAGAATCAAAAATATTTCCAGGAGCATTTCAGGCGGAAGCCGGAGGATCAGTGCTATGCGGAGTCTTTGAAATACAGATTTCCGAATATCGTACGATTCGTGTCTGGTGACGGCAACTGGAATCTTTTTGTCCATCGTAGAGAGTGTTTCAGCTTCTGCCAATATTTTTCAAGCTTGATTCTGAATTAAACATCATCACTTAACAGCTTACTGTCAATATATGCTTTGCCAATGAGTTTGTCGTGAACGAATGAGGTCAAAGATGACATTTCGAGTTGTCTAAAGATGACCACGTCACAGTCCCAGTGAAACTGAGCACCATCAAGTACGCACCTTTAGCTTGAGTCGCGTAGAAATGATCTCGAGCTAATCGCTTTGAGCGCTTAGCGTTTAAGCTTTTACGCGTCGGTTGTGACACAAAAGGCCGACCCGGGCCGCTACCTCAGAAACCCTAACCTGAATCGTGGAAAAGTAAAACTTTGGGAGGAGAACGTCACACTTCGTATAGTTTTCCACAACCAACGAAAATGGCCCGCCGTTCTGCACCTACTTCTGTCCCGTCCTGCATGCCCCACCCATCACAAAGACGCACAGTCGGCGGCCATAATGAAGATCAGTCAGCCTTGTCGCGGTGAGTCAGCATCATCGCGTGAGTTCGTCCAAGCTCGAACATTGACTTTGAACTAGGTTCCTCCAGACGGAAATTTTCGCGCCTGAAAAGCTTCCTGGAAATATAAATCTCCTCGTTGGCGTTACCATGTTCTTCGGAGGCATACTAGCAGTCAGGACGTGGGGCGAGATTATGGTTCCTGTCTGACGTGTATTTTTAAAAGGTGCGCGATTCTCCAACACTGTCAGCTCCAAGCTGACGTGATTCTCAGTAGTACTTATCTCAGCTGTCGCATCTTCACTTTATGTCTTTTCTCGAATAATTACCCTTCCTTTGGACCTTTGGACCTTCTGGCAGTCGCTGGAAGGACTCATCAAATAATTCGAGGCGAGGACCATTGACTAACAAGCTGGTTAGGATAACTGGAGTACGAAGATCTGTATCAGAATACACACGCGGAGTGCCATTACCGTTCAATTGCGAGCTTGTCATAGCGATGCTCTTGACAGATCCAACCGTATTGTCTACGTTTTATTTAGGAGTCAGAGTACAAGCAGGATCATATAGACGACGACGTGGGATTCCTAGAATCTGAACGGCTCAGCACCAAGTTCTCTCGAAGGAGGACGACCTGATTCTGTTACGCCTATTCTCCAGAATGGAAGGGTGTCCGATTATTCATGGCTCATTCTGTTCTTGCGCGACACTCGATATATGACTTCAGGTTTTATCCTTGCTAACTCTTACATGGCGGTGATGACATCGCCCTACAGCCAACCACACCAAGACAATCGTTTGTGTGCATTTTCGAGGGAACATGTAAGGTTATACAAGACATGAGTTTACAAACCTGTCCCAACTAAACATCTACACCTATTTGTGCATTTCAAGTGATCATAACTATACAACACACCTGACAATTGTCTCAGGTTCTATGACCTGCAAGTCTTCGTCGTTTTCAAGAGCTATGATCTGCCTTTCGTCAATGAACAGAAGAGTAGACTGGTCACTATCTTGTAAATTAGTTGTCTTGCTTTCTATCGTCACCCCGATTGCGAATTTCAATCGTTGAATACATTGGCTTAATCACCAGGCTTGATCCAGCGGAAATGATTATACCTCAATAGTGCGTGTCATATACAATGGTATAGACCGCGTGATTCCCATGACATCTACCAGTATGTACATGCATTTCAAAGGCACCCCATATCTGGATATCTTAGGAAACGAAAACTCGGGCGCAAAAACAGGGTATTACGAGGTACGCGCAAGTAATTGTTAACGTATCTTGCATCTCTTGTACCAGAGAAGATTACAGAATGTGGGGGTATCGAACAACAAACCCTCATCATGTACACACTCGGTGTATACGCGAATCCAGACTCGGTTGTTACGTTTTTTGGACAATTACAGGATTTTGGACTACGCGTAAGCATCTAGTTGCGAATATCTAGCCGGACGCTGGTGGCCTCAGAGTCTATAATCAGGTCTTCATCTCTTGAGCAGTGAACGGTGTTGCACGCAGCCAAGACAGATACGGACCAGAGGGGAAAGGATATGTATTTTAATCACGCCGGCCAGACGTGGAATCAGAAAAACTATAGATACCTCGAGATCGGTGGCTTCGAAATGAAGACACATACCTTTTTTGGAGTGAAGTCATCTGTTACATCAACCAAATGGGCGAACGTACGGATCAAGCCTAGACCCAATAAGCAAGATGGAAGACGACTTTTGCTCTGGAACATCCTGTCCTTATTTGAAATTTGAAATTCATTTTCTCGCTATGCCCCTGTGTTCTATAGCCATGAGAAAATAGTAGGGCTGCGCACCGTCACCGTCATGACGGGTCAACGGGCACGGGTGACGGGTGACCCGACCCGTTCCGTCAGCGCCCAGAAAGTCAAATATGACGGCCGTCATTTTGACGGGCCGCACCCGTCTCTAACCGTCACCGATTGCCCGTCGACGGGTAGCGACGGTATGACGGGCTGACTAATCCAATATTTTTTTACCTTGTCCCATGACCCCTCTAATTAGAGGTGCAGGACCCCTCTAAGTAGAGTAGATTAATCAAGTTCTCTATGATACCAATAATACCTCGAAATTTACTATAGCACTAGACAAAAAACTCCGTGGGATCTCGGAATACTCCGGTGGTTGCCATCAACGTTGACAGATCACCCGTC
>JABAJZ010000307.1:0-12072 GCA_018857265.1 Termitomyces sp. T32_za158 | reverse complement strand
AGCCTTGAATATGAAAACACATATTTGGAACCATAACCGAACGCAGTGAGGTTATGGTGGAGGCTGAGTACGGGGGGGCTTGGGGGCGGAGCCCCCAACGAGCTGCGCATTGGCCCGTGCCGAAGGCACGGGTCACGTAGCTCGTTACTTTCAGTGATAGTACCTAGAATTACTTATGTAATGTAGTTAGCGTTGTTTATTCCAATTCCAATTCCTCGAAATCATGACGTCTGCCTGCAAGTCCTGGCATTTGATAATGTCTATCACTTGACACACACGACCAACGATAGATACGGATTTTTGTTTGGCATCGTTCTCTTGGGAAGCGCTCTTACAACACAAATGCCTCCAGCAATGGCCGAAGGGTCGCTTCGCGCTTTGTTGCGTTCGACAGAGTACCTGAGAGTGCTTTTGGAAGCTCAGATCATTCAACCAGCAAGTTCTGTCAGCAGAACAAATGATGGTGTTGGAGATACCACTCCGACCTTTGACCCAGGAGACACGAGAATACTGGCTGTTATAGTCCACCAAGAAGACAGCCGATATGCCTTTAAGCAAGGCAGGTAAGTTATCTTTCCATCTAGGAGCTCGAGTCGGAGGTACTTGAAAGTCAAAATACTCTTGCCGGGTTTTTTTTTTCAATCCAAACAGGGATATGACTTATATACTGACTCCATCGTTAACAGTATTTTCGTGTGTACATTCAAGACTCAGGATTATACAACCCAAGTTATCGAGATCGAAAGAATTTTCCCTCTCACATCAGATTTCTCTCTCTCTTTAGCTCAAGCTAAACCACCTGTCTCTTGGCTCAATACCCACAATTCTGATGAGAATGATACAGGTGCGTAATTCCCATCCTGAGGTCCACTTTTTTTGACCAGCGTCGTCCTGGAGGTAAGGATTCTCTCTCACTGTTAACCCTGGGAGAAAATTGGCTTCAAGGCTAGAACTGAAGCCTGTTTCCTTCTTCACGACTGACGTGAAGGCATTACGCCTCTTTGTTACCGAGTGCAGAGAATTGACCAAGATGGAAGGTAACATGCATGCCTCGAACCCATCTTAACTGACTACAAAATATATATCAGAGAACTACACGGCAACGCATTTGGATTCTTATTTCCTATGGCTGCTACCATACTCATTAGACCACGAATCATCTTATCTGCGTGAGTAATATTGGATAAGAAATCACAAAATGATTGACATCGTCTTCAGTCAAAATTCCCCAAGATTTGCGATTGAATAACGAACCGCTTCATACACACCTTTCACCCTCTTTCGCAGGCTCAATTAGCGACGATATTGCAGATTTGAGAATCATTGAAAAAGACTCGATTAACATTCGAGCTCGAGAAGTTTCTACCAAGGGGCAATATAAGCTGAAGATCCGGATTGGAACTTTCAATGTTAATGGGAGGCTTCCTTCTCAGGATCTATCATCGTGGGTTTCGAACCAGATGCCGACATCGTCTTCGGTTAACGCGAACCTCATTTCACTCTCGGCTGGCGTCTCCCCAACCACCATTGGTGGATTGACAGAGAATATGTTAGGAACAGAGTCGTCCGAAGTCGTTAGCCTGGGCGCGCTTACTCCTGCCACCATGGACCAAATGACTGAGCATGCTGAACCTGATCCGGACTTGCTGGTATTAGGTTTCCAAGAGCTTGATCTCTCTACAGAAGCCTTGGTTTATTCCTCAGGAACAGCGAAAGAAGATGCATGGTGTCACGCCATATTTGCTGCTCTGGGCGAAAAGATGGAACTGTATGAAAAGGTATTGAAATCCTGTCTTTCAACCGATCAACCTGTGAACGGGTTTTATCCATTGGATGACAGTTGGCATCAAGGCAACACGTTGGAATGCTCATCGTTGTTATCGTTAAAAAGGCTCTGATTTCCTGCTTCTCTCACATACAATCGTCTGTTGTCAGTACCGGTATCATGGGTATTATGGTGCGTTTCTTTTGGCTGTATTACGGCTTTGAGTTAAGTCTCAGCCAGGGAAATAAAGGTGGCGTGGCCATACGCCTCACTTTTACTCCTCCCATTTCGGATTCCGTTGATGTGGCATCTCCTGGTCCTACGATTGTCGCTTTCATCAACTCTCATTTTGCGGCATTTGATGCAAATGTCGAGAAACGGCATTCGGATTTCCAAGATATTTCCAAGAAGTTGAACTTTGAATGTGGATTGTTGGATGAGGCTGGCATAGTGCCTATGAATGTGAACGCATATGAGAGTGACGTGCTATTTTGGATGGTGAATATTTATTGCTGCTTGCGCTGTTTGATTCTGACTTTTTTATGTCAGGGTGGTATGTCCCCGAGCACCTGTTTCTGATTATTCTTAGGCGTTCTAGACCTGAATTATCGTATCGATCTTCCACAAGAGGATGTTAGGGGTGCTTTGGCCTCCGGTACATCCCCCAGGAGATTGGAACTGCTTCTAAGATATGATCAAGTATAACGGTTTAGTTATCGCTTGCCTTGCACTCTGACCATCGCCCAGCTGAAAAAAGCAATTCATAGCGGAAAAGCTTTTCCCGGCTTCTCTGAGTTTCCCATCACGCACCTTCCGTACGTTTTCATGTCTTTGTTACTCTTGCGTATCATTCATGCTTGATACCCCCACAATAGCACATATCGCTTCAGCCCCGGAATAGAGGCGGATACACTGGGATATGATGCCAAGTTTGTGACTACTGTAGACTGACTAGGCCGATGATAAATGTGTTGTGACTGTAGACGGAAGCCAGCCTGGACCGACCGCATTTTGTGTATGGCTGGGAAAAACGTCAGTGTACGACAGTTGTCGTACAGTGGTCACCCTCAAATCACGATGAGCGACCACAGACCTGTTGCAGGCGACTTTTCTCTTAGTGTATGAGGATAAAAAACACTGTCGTCATTGATAGCTAAATCTGCCATTTCAGGTGGACGTATATGACGAAGGTTCTTATAGGGATACTTATCGGAAGCTTCAAAAAAGTGTTGCTCAAATAGAGGACTCATCAAACAGAGTTATTGAGCTCAATACTACATCTGTAAACATGGGCCTTGTCTCGTGCGTCGTCATTCCACAACCGTACACTGACCTACCGAAACTGTAAATACAGTTACAAACGGACAACTTCTCAAACCTTGAAACTCACGAACGTGGGTCAAGTACGTTTGAAGGGCGAGCAATGACTTCGCAGTGACAGAGCTGACACTTTCCTTGTTCAGGGTCCTTGCGCATACCGTTTCCTTCCTCTGGCTCCCGATACCGCTGCCCGTAAGCGTCATACTTTGTTGCCACTGAGCTCTTTTGACGAAATTCAGATCCAAAGTGGATGCGTATTCAACCAATGCAGGTAACATCATAAACGTCTGCGTAAGCGCTCAACAAGGCTAATGTTGTCAGGCAATACTTCTACCAGGTGAATCGGTCCAGGTCACTTTGGCATCCTATGTGGACAGAGAAACTGCGTACAAGTTGAATCTGAGCCAGAAAGAGCTCAGGACGACTTTAATTCTTCATACGATCTTGGGTAAAGATCATTTCATAAGCGTTGTCGCAGAATATCGTGTGTTTTCCACAACAGGGATCTCAACAAATCAGTCTCTGATGTTTCGGCTACAGAGCGTACATGCTTTGCAAACAAACTTCTATGGCTGACTCGACTCCCTGGTCCAGTACGATCTCTCGACTCGTTAGATGACCTTCGGCCCCAAGATCAACCAATCAATGCACCAAGAGAGATCATGCGGCTTATCAACTGGATGATGTCTGGTTATGTTGACGTGCGTACTACTGTATATATTGCTCAATCATATCCTAATACAGTGCAGGACGGGATGTTTGCTTCACCAGGAGATGAGGAAGTCATCAATGCAATTCGAGAGGTGTGTCGTCGCTTGAGAAGATGAAATGTCTTTGCAGCCGTATGACTTACTCATCAAGTGTCTGGATACTGGAGACGAGTTTCCGTTTTCGCCGGCAGACTCTGGTCGAGTAGTAATGTTGTCTTTTGGAGAGACATTGCTACGTTTACTGGATTCATTGATTGACCCAGTTGTGCCGACGCATTTGCATCTAGAATGTACACGTATTTCAAACCGTGATGAAGCCTTCGAGGTAGAGTTTTTTTGCCGATTCCTTCGCGTAGAGTAACGCCTTTCTCATATCTAGCTGCTTGACACTTTTCCTCCAGTCTCAGTTAACGTAAGCACTTCTTACTGACAAATCTCACATTCTGACAACGTGGGATAGGTCTGGATATCTTTAACTGCTTTTTTACATTTTCTCTGCCAGTCAGACACTCCAGATAAAGCAGAGAGGATAGGTTAATAACATTTTTTCTTCCCACTCAGGTGGAACTTACTGCTTTTGCAGCAACAATATTCGCCCCGATTCTCCTTCGCGACGAGCTATATTCAGATGTTCCATCCGTTTCCCTGCTTGGAAGGCGGAGGTTTCTGCTGTATTTCATCGCATAAATGAATCATCCTTTCAGACTTGGGACCCTCCGACAATGGTAGTTCAGGCTATATTGGAAAGAAAAGAAAGAATCTCCGAGTTTGAGGATGATTGGGAACTGTGTTATGACCAAGTTGGAACATTATACAGTATTCAAGGACTTTATTACTTGAAGGCTTGCTTAAAGAGAAATCATCTGGCGAGGGTCACTGAGACTTTATATACGTCGAAAACTCTTTTGAACAACAGGAACAAATGGCTGGATTGTATTCTGTTTCATTCTTGCTAGTCATAGTCAGAGACCAAACACCAATTATCGACTTTTTCAAAGGCTGAAGCTCATCAATCCCATTCCATTTATTCAATAGATTCTATGTGATACAATATTCAGATTGACAACTCTGCCATCTCTTTTCCTTCCTGCAACGTCTACGCAAACAACTTTTTGAAGGCCTTCTTCTCCTTTTCGCGCTTCTCTTTCTTCTGTTGCCTGACCTTCGCAAGTTCTCCAGCAATGGCCCCGTCTTCAGGCACAAGCTTGCTCGCTTCTATGAGGTCCCTCTCGGCCTCGTCCTCATCCTTCTTAATTACCTTGGCAAGGGCCCTGCGGTACAAGGCCTTGGCTGTAGTGTCAAGCACATTTCAACATGTGTATGACCTCGAGATGGCGCAGAAAGAACATACCTTTGTCCGCCGCATTCAACTCTAGCCTGTCAAGAGCTCGAGTTGTATTTTTGATGGCAATATCGGCGTTCTGCGACGAAAGGGGCTGGGACCGAATTGCAGCGAGAGCTGAGTTGAGGAGGAGGGGTGCAAGCAGAGCGTCATATGAATCCTTCAGTTCAGGAAGTGCATCCTCAGGAAGAACAGGATGAACATCCAAGTATCGAATAGATTCTGTCGGAATGATTTACGTTCAGTTCAACAATGATAAACATCCGGCAGTCAACATACTTTGGTATTTGGAAAGGGCCTCCTCAATCTTTCCCTCTTTGAAGAGCTTGTTACCGATTTCACGGACCGCTTTTGCGATATCAAGTGCAATCTCAGATTTCTGTACATCTCGATCTTCGTCATCGGGATAATCCTCGTATACGTCGCCATTGTTAACGGCAGACTCGGCAAGCGAAGGGTCGTCTGGAGAAAGGACACCAGAGTCGGCAATGATTACAGGCGAAGTTGGAATGTCTCCACTCGAGGTGGGATAGTTCTCAATTTGACGTACTAAGAACATTAATTAAAGTCAGCTCATGAAGGAAGATGGTGGAAGCCAAGACATGCCGATTGATTTGCCCTTGATTACTTCACCAAATACCACATGTTTGCCGTCCAAGTGTTGTGTTTGGGCCACCGTAATGAAAAATTGAGAGCCATTGGTGTTCGGGCCTGCATTAGCCTAAAAAGTCGTCAATACAGTGCGGCGAAGATAAAGGAACTATATAGTAGTACCATGGACAGCAGGAAGGGCTTGGTATGATTAACCGTGAACGCCTCGTCTTCAAACTTTTCCCCATAGATCGATTCACCTCCAGTACCTGTGACAATGATAATTTATTAGCTTTATGGATATGCAGGCTGCAAATGCGGTGTCTGGGACGGAACCATACCATTTCCAGCCGTAAAATCGCCACCTTGGCACATGAATCTGCCAGGGAAACCTATGCTCGCTTCTAATGGGCGATCTAATACTAGACGACTGCTTACCCTTTGATCACGCGATGGAATCCCGAGCCCTTGTAATGGAGGGGCTTTCCAGTCGATCCAACACCCTTTTCACCAGTACATAGAGCTCCTGATCGTGCAAACTTAAGTTGATGATTGACGAAAACACATAAGATACTTGCGGAAGTTCTCAGCAGTTTTTGGAACAAGATCAGTAAACAATGAGAAGACGATCCGGCCTATGGGTTTGCCACCGATGGTTATGTCGAAGAAAGCAAGAGGACGATCAGGTGTAGACATTTTCAGCAGTCAATGGAATTCAAGTTTCGGCCAATCTGGATAAATATGCTTGCAATTGGTGATCGTTCTAGAAGCTGCTAGAATACTGTAACTGCCAAAAACTGGAGACTGTTTGTTTCTTAAGAATTATTTGTCATTATTTGGGGTCAATTTATACTCGCAGTATCACATGCATATGATTCTGTTCGACTGAAGTTGACGTTGAATCATAAACGTTAGACGTTAAACTTGTGTCTTGCAGGCAAAATTCCTTGCATAGGGCGCTCGTAAATTAGACTGTGTTCATCTATGTTTCTTTGAGGACCTAGAGGGTAAGTGTATTGAGTTACTACAACATTCACATGTCGCCAGCACTGGAGGTCACTCAAAATGATTGCCCCCATCTGCCTGTCCTCTCTCACTTAAATCGTGCATTACTTGCAGCTGGGGATCTGGTCTACCTTGCTTTGCTCCGCCTCCGGTGCCTTAAGTTGGGGTTCTGATGCCGTACTTAAAAATATACTTTGTCACACCCTCAAGGCCTCACGGAGCGAAAACTAGCGGGAATTACACATTATTGATTCTGCTACATCTCTGAGAATATGTATTTTGTTGGCTTCAACGCACTACTTTCCAATGCCATTTCTCGCATAAGGCTCTTGTGGGTTCCTGCAGCGCAAAGTGAGTGTGAACAACTTTGTACATCTTCAAAGCCGCTGATTTCCCATGAAGATGAGGACATTGCGACCATTATTCGAAATCTTCTCTATGACCACGATATGATATGGACAGATTACCCTTTTCTATGCGACACCAATGAGGAGCTCGAATCTCTTATGCAGAAAAGAATAGAAGGATTACATAGTCTACCTACTGGACAGGCAAATAAGATTGTGTCATTGCATTTAGCAGCAAGTCTGGTCGAGGTATATCCATGTCATTCAGTTTTCTAGCCTCCTACTCATGAGGACTCATAATTTCTAGTTAGCATACCACGGCTGCTCACTTTCTGAGAAGTTGAATATAGCGCTTTTGAATTGGTGAGTTGAATCATGTATTAAGTCCTCTCTCATGATGAATCTAATCAAGGTACATGATCTACGTTGACAATGAATGTCCGAAGGATGTCACTCCATTCATCCAATTTCAGGAGCGTTTCCTTCGAAATTTACCTCAGATCGATCCTTTTCTCAATGGTCTAGCATCTTGCCTTCACGCGATCTTTGATCTATATCCTACCCTTGTTGCAAACATGATTGTCAACTCAATATGTGATTTCATGGTTGGGACCTGTACTGAACCTTCCATCAGATTGCAATCGCCAAGCAGCTCAATACTATTTCCATCATTCCTGCGTGAACGAACTGGTGTAGGTCAGGCCTTTGCATTGATGATGTTTCCCAGATCCCTACAGCCTGTCGATTATGTTGCTTGTTTTCAGGCCCTAGCGGACATGGATTTTTGGATTACAGCTGTCAATGACATCCTTTCGTAAGTTTCAGTCCAAAGCACATCATCCACCACTCTCTATTTGCCCTTCTCAGGTACCATAAGGAAAGTGTTGCTGGGGAAACCACAAACTACATCTCAAACAGAGCAAATGTGGAAGCCAAGGCACCATTGGAAGTGACCTCGGACATTAGGAAGGAGGTACTGCGCTCAAGGACTTCTATTTATGCAACACTATCGCATGCTGCTGGAGAAAAAGCTGTTGAAATCTGGCGGACTTGGGAATATGGCTATATGTAAGTACAAATGCCTCTTTGATATCCTACTATATTTCTGTCTATAGAACGTGGCATTTGCAGCAGGACCGTTATATGTTACGAGAACTCCAGCTGCAACCATGACCTCAGCTGAGGATGATTGAAAGGTTGTCAGGAACATTTGTCCATTTTTTTTTACAAAGTTTGGAAATGATTTCATGCCTAGGATATTCATCCTTGCTCCTTAGCAGCTCATGCATGAAGGAATCTTTGATGCAGTGTACACAGATTTGAATATGCTTGTACTTGAATGAGATACTACTATTATGAGGATATGGGGAATGTGTCCTTTTTGTTAGTAGAATTGGAGCAGGTGTGCAATGGTATCTGTACTGGGCAGAGAACGCAATGTATTGTTGCTTGTTAAGACGAAGTCACACATTATGGGGCCTGGGCAGCTTGCCTCTTTTCTGATAGCATTCCCAAACTTCTGGACTCCATTAGATCTTGATTCAGGATGCCACAACAATTTGGGATTTGTTTGTTGGCAGCGGAAATGGAACGAGGTCAGCACACAAACAAGTCCTTGACCAATGTTATTAGGTGCAAAGTAATAATCATATAGTAGTTAGAAGTTGAGAAAGCATGTGTACTCTTGCTGAGTTGAAGAATAGTGATAGTGACTCGTTTTACAATGAGAGCAATATCCAAGACAATGATAAATTATAAATGTAACAAAATTACAATTACAAGATGGTAACTTCATCATATGCATTCAGCAACAGAGCTGTGATATCATCTTGGTCTCTCGGTATCTACTCGGAATATAATAAGGCAGGAAAACTTACCTTATGTAGCTTAAAGTGATTATCTTTAATCCGTCAAGACCAATCCTTGGCCCTGAGTCATTATCAATTTCACGAGAGCAAGTTCATTTGAAGACTTCCCTGAGTAGAAGTCCCTTTGCGTCACCAGCCAAGCATATCGAAAGAACACACACTGGCACTTATGGTGGCCTATCCCGAGTTAGAGGCTAAGGGGACCGATTTCAATTTGACAACGTCAGCAAGGTTCGTCTTCTTTCATCAGCCATGCTCGTAGCCCGTTGAACAGAACTAAGAGACAAAGGGACCCAGTTCGACAAGTTTCAGCGTGACCTCTTGTCCGCATCCGTCAGCCATCTAGTACGTCTTTGAAGATAGGCACTGATTACATGTATGTTTGCTTGCAAAAGAGGTGTGGCAGGCAAGGAGTCAAGTTGAAAACTTCAACATGGCAAGATTAAGGTGATTTTCACAACGGCTGCCGTTTGTGACAATCCTCGCAATTGGCTTTGTGTGCTTTTTAAAAGTGACCAATCTGAACCTGTTGGGCGATCTTAGAATGATGACTCCACAGTCACAAGCAGAAAGAAACGCGAGGATGTAACTTTGATTATGTAGTGCTCGTTGCACCGACAGTCCCCCAAGTTGCAAGCATCACGGGAGGTTGAAAGAAGTCGATAGTTCAGTCATGTGATCATGACGCGACGCGGTTTTCAAGCGCTCTTCACCATTGTGGTCGAGATGAACCTCGAAACTTGACAGAGTCACGTTTCATTTCACGTTTAAACGACCCTCTGATCGGGATGTCAATGGGCAACCCTCCTTATGTATATGTATGAAACAAATATTAACGACAAGCATACTTTAGATACTAGAGACTTAAGACTCAAAGACTCTTTAATATCTATCAAATATTTGTGGAAGCAGCATGCAAAATCTCGTTTTTTATCTGGTCGTTAATCATACACTGATTGGTGCGGTGCTCAAAAATGGGTCGACATTGAAGTGCAGGCATATCCACGAAGACATTTAAATTGTCATCATTGGTTCATTGGTTGATTAAATGAAGATCAATACATACGATCAAGTAACTATAGGATAGCGTGATGGAAGGGAAGCAGGGAGTGATACATTATTCCGCGCTAAGCGATTACTCTATAGATACAGTGAGGTTGCGACCATGCGCAGACAAGGCATAGATGTGAAGAGGATAGTGATGTCCAGTGTGGGTATACAAGTATCGTTCTACAATGATATTAGGTGGTCTAGGGTGTGGAATTAGGGCAAGCTAGGGGCGGCGCTTGTCTATTGAGCTGCTGCAATGTTAAACGCCCCGAGGACGACCTCCCACGCTAGATCGATTGTATCCCACAGCTCGGGGTCGTGGAGCCCGAGAGCAACCATGGTCTGCCAAAGTTCCTTGACATGCGCAGCATGTATAGTAAGTGTTTGCGGGTTGGCAGAAGCGGACGAGCAGAGGTAAGACGAGAGCTGATGGAGCATGGGCCCCGATGCGAGAGCCCCCATCACTGTATCGTGAGATAGAGATTGAAGAAAGGCTGTCGGCATAGGGAAGAGGGCTTTCAATACAGACTCCAAGCGATGATGGTACATGAAGGACAGGAGAACAGAGAATGCCGCAGGAGATGGAAGGGAAAGGGGTAGGACAGGCAGGTGAAGGGTGGGCGACTGAGGCTCTTGCTGGGAGGACGGAAGGCGTGGGAGATTGGCACAAGAAGATGCGAGCACCAACGAATGCACAGGTAATAGTGTTGCCATATCAGACGGATTTCTTGATGAGGTAACAGCGAGGACATGTGTAGGGTAGCTGGGCTCTGATGAAGTGGTCCTGAGGGGAATGTTCAGGGAGTGGGGCAGGCGCGTTCGAGGCATTGAGCTCGGCAGCGAAAGGGCAGAGATCCCTGCGCGCATTCTAGGAGACGCCTTAATACATCTGATGGGATATGATGAGAAAAAACCACGTACTCATTGGCTTTGGAGTGAAGTCCATTTCTGATGTATTCAGCTGGTATGTCCGCGAGCTCAGGAGCTGCGGCAGCGATGGCTTCACGAGAAACCTCTGCAAAAGGCGGACGTGCAAGAGTACGAGGAAGCTGGACGGCAGGAACTAGACTGGGGCTGGGCGCTGAGGGTCGGCGCGGGGCATGTGCGTAGCTGTGGAGATCGAAGGAGGTGGGGTGGGACGCAACTTGGAACATGGTGAAGTGAAGAGAGAACGCTGTGTGTTGCCAGTTATATATGGCGACAAAGTGATCAAGATCTCCTTCCAATTTGGGCCACTCGTTTGTTCACCGGCGTCCCTGATGCGGCTTCGGCCCTTCCACGCCCTTTGCATTTGGTTGTCCTTGTTCAAACCTCCACAGAAGCTCCTTCAACTCGGTATCCATCACAACGCCCTTGTACTCTCTTAGTCAATGCAAGTTTCCTTGTATTTGCGTTCAAAGACGCGTTTTGAAAGCAGAGAGCATCATCTCCATAAGAGATACAATGTGGACCCACAAGTTCATCTGAGCGTCGCAAACAGAGGGGGAAATCTTTCTCGCCAAGTCACAAACCGTCGGGTGGCAGCGGGCAGACTCACACGCAACAACTTTCCTTCCTTTTTTGGATGATTTGCGAAACTGTCGACCCGATTACACACCATGCCCTTGAGACCAACAATCCCTTGTTCCTCCGTAGGTATCGCCTTTGACAGTCGAATACAATCGCGCAATCAATTTCTCAAAGGCCCATTATGACGATTTGGGCAACGACGCTGCACGTTCGCAAACCACTCAAACTTCACACGCTTCCACTCATGTGGTCCTCTTTTCCTACCCTGTCATACACGTGTCAATAGTCCAATCGCGTTCTGCACCATCAAATCACTCATCAAATATGACAGGACAATGAGGGCAACATGGAATTCGGAGACTCTGCCTTGCAAACTGTGTTTCTGTCCGTGTCAACTACATCAGAGTGCGACTAACACCAAGCCTTTTGACCATGAAATCTCTACCTCCATCGCCATTGTTGTTATACACGGACTTATCTCAATCGTTGCCTGAGCCTCTGCGTTCAAAACTTGCACAGCAATCTCGTTGCGCCCACATCCGCTGTCTCCATTTCGTCTTTTGAT
>JABAJZ010000306.1:0-12099 GCA_018857265.1 Termitomyces sp. T32_za158 | reverse complement strand
CGAGGTCTGCTCTGAGCGGGTGTGGTTGGCTTGCGAGCTTACTGCACCGTCGTTCTTGATGTGCCGTTGAGGGAGGGTTCCATAGGGGAGGGATGATACGAATCGGAACAAGTCATGCTTGCAGCCTTTCCAATTGGATTCTTTAGCTCGCTGCCTGAGCTCTAGTTGCTTACATTTAGACTATACGAACTGGGATTTGGACCTATATATTGCCTGCTATGCGGCATGTACATTAGCACGATGGACTATCTGTGATGCGGAGTTGATACCTTATTACATTGGACACTAGACTCATACACACACTTGAACTTGCTTTAGACTAGAATTAGGACCGGCGATAAGAACTGAGAAATCACTGTATAGCACGAAAAGTGCTTTTGCGAGTCCTAGGTTCCCATTGAGGCCACATTACTAAAACAGATGATCATCTTTACGAAAAGGAGCCATAAATTCCCATAAAAATTGAATGCCTATGCGTAGCAATGCTCACATAGACTGGTAGAGCGTCACAGGAGATCTAAGCCAGTCAAAATACGATGATAGATAGTCACAGTAGTAGTTTTGATTGTGCGAAGCAAGAATTTGGCGAGTGTTTTGATGAAGAGAAGCACATGAAGTCCATCGGGCAAATATGTGACAATAGATCTAGATCGCCATGCATGATCTTAAGTTTATATCTTATCTAGATAATCGGATGTTCATGAGACTTTTAAAACGTTGAGTTTACAGGCCATCTGGGCCCAAGGGCCGTCATGCGGCGGCATCCTCTCGACAATTAGGTGAGGAGAGTCCAAGTATATCGGAAAAACGAATGCAGTGGTTAATCCTTCACATTAGAACAAATTTATAGCGATTTAAGAGGACTACTATTAACACAAGTATGACTGTCACACGGCGCCGTGAATGGTATATATGTTCGGTTGGTAAAGATGTTTCTGGGAATCATCATCACGAGAAATGGATTCGACATCTGTATGGACGTCTACAACCTTCATGACTGCAAGCTGAGTTCCAGTCTCAGTCTCAGTGTTCGCGGTTTGATTTTTGAAGTTTATGGGCCCCGTAGCGGTACCGCCAATCGTGGTTATGGCTCGCGTACGACTGGGAACGCTTTGTTTTCCGGAGGAGCCAAAACGTTGTTTGCCGAACGTGACCAAACGCGAGCCAAGGCCCACGATGACCGCGAGGTTGCAAACAAGTAGGGATACGCAATCCTGAAATATATTGATGTCCAAACATCTCAAACGATATCCGCATCGACTGACCTCAATAATTGCGACAAATACTTCAGCCAAACCGCCAACACGAAGAACGTAGTATGCATGCACCAGGCTTGCAATTGTAGTGGCTATGCTCGCTGTGAAGACAAGGAAGAGGCGGTTGCGTTGGGAACGCGGAACATCAAGATTCCACAAAAGCCGGAGCGGCGTAACGATTAGAACAGAATCGGCGTAAATATCACCTTTTCACATAGTTCTGTCTCAGAAGCATGGCATGTATCATCGAAGATTAACTTACTAATAAGTTGAGCAATTGCGACATTGCGACCAAGTGCACACTGTGGGGAAATAACGTCCTATTTCGGAAATGTCAGAAAAACCTGCACGCTGTAGACCTTATGCGCAGCCGACAGATACCTTCCATAAGGGTTCGTTTTCACAAACCCAGAATACCTGTGCGAACAGGATACTCCATACACAAAAAAACGAGGCAGCAAAGCCATAGAGGATCTTTTTGAATACGGAACCTTGAGGTGTGATCCGAACCACAGAAAACAGTATTGACATCCTGGCTGCCCTAAACACTACATGTGTCAGAAGGACCTCCTGAAATCTTGTGAGATGTGATGTACCACACGATCCCATAGAACCCTTGAGCAAGAATATAATACATCGCTATTTTGGTAGAACGCGAAAGGTGGGCTAAATGGATGTTTCAATATGAGCTTCACAAAGAATCATCAAACTTCACATACTAGGATCTCCGAGGTGTATAAAAAGAGCGACAATGAAAAGGATAAGGATGATCAAGGAGAACGCAGCCCAAACATCATCGATCCCGAAACGCTTGAGACGAATTCGTTCGAAAATGCGGATGAGTGTAACGACAGCAGCGATAATGGGGGCGACCAGACCGATAACTATGGGAGAGGAGTTGCGTAGTGCCAAAGGCACAAAGACTCAGGGTAGTGTCGCACCTTTGACATCAGACACAGTGATTGCTGTAGAGGATGCCATATTCACATACCAGGGCTTGCTACACCTAGGAAAAGCAAGACCAGCCTTGATAAATGCTGGTCCTTGAATACAGATTCAAATCCAGATCACGATCGACAGCACGCTGGTAAATGACATCGTTCCCAGAACAGACAGCTGGCAGTGACTATGCCGGAAGATGTTGTCAAAAGGTAAATAGTCCGTCACAAAGCAAGATTGATGTTACCCACGATCAATTTGTTTTTCCATCCGATGGGTTAGGACAGTTTTGACCCATCCCAACGTTCTCTTTCTAGCAACGACGGCGATTTGACATTGTGTCATTGTATCACGTTAAAGGAGAGTATCACTCCGACTTTGCCAAGGTTAGGAAACCTTGGACCAAGGCCGAAGATCCTTTACCTTTGTTGTATAGATCCACGGTGACATCGGCGAAGCAGGGGAGAAGCGTAATACTCACTTTGGCTAGTACCATAAAACCGCATTGGTGCTTGCTTTTTTTCACGAAGCTCTGACAGGTGTCACAAGACAGAAATTGATGGCAAAATAGAAGAGTGTAACTACGGAAGAAATTGATGTTCAAGAGAACGGCGGCACGAAGTGTGTGACCAGTGAAACAATCTCCTGTTGCGCGCTCTAAAATGTCAGAATGAGACAGGGATATAATCAGAGGTTACTGCCAACGAGCGAGAATATCTGAAAATGATGGGGGGAAAGTGGAAGGCCATACATATCGAGGTCATCAGGGCGGAGAACATATGGGCGTTGTGAACTGTTCTTCTTTTCTTTGATGTGCTCCAACAGCCATCACAGGTCCGAAGAGTCGGGACTTGTGGACCTTGTGACGCACATGTCACAATGAGTCACAGCGGAAAACTTCAACTGACCCTCGGATTCCTCGTTCCTCAAGTTCAAGCGTTCAAACAGGACTACATTACTGCAGCTGACAGACAACCCAAAATCTGATGCACCTCTCTGAGTCTTCATTCTGGCGACCGGAGAAACCTCCGCTATCTTCCCGCTCGATGGCTCCCTTGCTTTCTGAGTAATTGCATCTGTTACTGGGCGGTTTCGTTGTGTAAGGTCTACAGACTACCTACGAAAGTCGCCACATGACCTGATCTCGACATCAATTGGCTCTGACTTCGCACGACTCAGTTATTCTAAGTCCATTGATCGATTTTAATGATTGACCCCTCTATCAACGAGCTTGAGCAGGAGTGGCAGCTCAGCGGCTCAAATAAATATGGAGTGTGTATACTAATTTCGCTCGCCTTTTTCGACTGCCTCCTGTCACGGTGCCACTTTGGCTCCAAATAAGTATGCAAGCTCCGGATCGATACACTGTCTGACACCACAAGAGAAATGGATATACTTTGCTGTGCAGACTGCAGGAGCGGTGAGGCTGTGGTGTCGATGAAAGAATTTTGCAAGTAGGTTGAATATCAATCAATAATCGACATCTCTCCGTCTCACATCTATCACCGCATTGTTATTGCTATGGTATGTAATTTCCCACTTGTCGGATAGTCCATGACGATAAAGCACCCTCGGCTAAACTGTCGGCGGGCCCGTTATGTCGACATCAATCTGCGAAGGGGGTCTTTTTCATCATATTTCTTGATGTCTTTTGACAGATGTTTAGGTTCTTCACTACTAATTTCTCCCCACGGATTCATCTCATCAACAGAAGCATAGGATTTTTCTATGTGCGTAATTACTCAGGATCTTCTAGTCAGTTTCGACAATATTATGACGATCAGAAAATCGAAGAGCGAATATATATTTCCAGCAGATGACATGTGATTGGGCTAACTCCTTCCGGGGCCGGGGTTTGCAACCACTAGATATGGCTGTACCAGTATGACTCTTCACGCAAGGTACATATAAGTGTTGGACAACACCGTTTCATCGTTTGCGCAGTTTTTGATGTTGTTTTTCTCTCTTCGGTACCCTCTACGTCAGTCGACGCGTCTCGGACTGTACGCGCGTCGTTCGTTGAAGACTAGAGCCGATGTTCAAACAAAGTTGTCCCAGATACAGTTACCAGCAATGTAAGTAAGGCAGTGGAAGTTTGTTGGTCCCACTATTGACATTCATACTCTTCTAAGACATGAAGTTACAGACTCCAACTCAAGGGTAACACAACGTAAAGATGTTTACCAGTTGCCTGTAAACAACGAGGAAGTGGCGCGGCTCAGTGGGTCAATGCTTTTTTTTTGTTATTTTTCTGACTCTCTTGTGCTTTGCTTTGCAAAGACAATCAGCACGTCCTACTCAAGATGTTGATAGGTGGTAACTGTACGCTTCCGATTAAGGAGCATCTTTCGTACCAGCCTGGCAGTGACAAAACAGTCTTTGATCTCGGATGTGGCACTGGTGCCTGGTGCGCTAAGCTCCAGACTGTTGACTTAAATCCAGCACTTATAGCACTGGTGTAGGGCAACAGATATGGCTACAGAGTTTCCTCACTGCACTGTCATCGGAGCGGATGTTGCTCCGATGGATCTCGGGTCAGCAGTGTTTACTAAATTGAGTTTTACCGTGATTCTCATGCTTACGCAGAATCGGGCTAAAGAACCTTAGGATCGAGACTGTAAACCTTTGTTTACTTCATTAGCAAAACTAGCTTATATTCCTCCAGTGTGATGCTAACCAAGGGCTTACATTGTATCGGAATCAGCAGTTCGACTTTGCAAATGCCCGTTTAATCGCCATGGGTGAGTATTATTTTTCACATCCAAACCAAAACTAGAAAAAACCCTTCTGTAGGCATCAAGGATTATCCTGCGTTGATCGGTGAATTTTTTAGGATACTTAAGCCCGGAGGGTTCCTTCAACTACAGGAATGGGACTTCTTCGCTGTTGATGTAGAGAAACGTGTCATTGGAGCCGAAAGTTATTTCGGCCAATGGTGCTCTGCTTTGCGTCATGGACTAGCTTATCGTGGCGCCGGTGTTAATGCAGCGAACAGTTTGAACGAGATGGTTGCAGGCAAAGGCTTTGGTGCTGTTCAGCAAAGAGATGTGTGGATGCCAATTGGGCCATGTTTCCCTCGAGGTTTGTTTGATCTTGAAGCAGTTATTTGCCATTCCAAGACCACCTACTTAGACACGGCGGACGGGGTCCGTCTAAACCTGGTTGGAGAATTTATGCGTGAAAATGTCAAGGTCGGTTTTTGGCTCGCGCTCAGTATCGTAAGAGTTATTAAAATCTCAAAGGCTTTCATCAAAGTAGGAAGGGCCTTAATCATAGGAAGTGGTATGGCCTCCGATGAATATGACCACCTTGCGCAGGAAGCCACCAAAGAAGTCCACGACATCTCCCTTCCATTGTTCCTACGCTTGCACTGTATTACAGCACGCAAGTAGGCAGCGTCACTGTATATTTGTTCTTGAGCACACCATTCCATCTTTAGGTTGAACCGATCCAAAATTACAGAGTGATCTTCAACTCAAATGAAATTTATAATTGGACGGTGTGGGGACATTGTTTGTTGTTTGTAATGAGAATTGACCTGTATAATATACCATGCATCAATCTAACGCCAACTGCAGTAAGTCATATGTAGAACTCTCAGAATTAGTTGACGCGTGACGGTTGGGAACGTCAATACTAGATATCTCCGTTATCTAGCACAGAACATTTCCACTCGCCATGCAGTGCGGTTGCGACCAGAGTGATTATGCGGTGAACTGCAACCGTAGTCGAGAGTTCAAAGTAAAGCATTGATGCAGAGCCGAGATCCACGGTTTGAGTCCTCAGATACCAATTGATCGTGGGACCTATACAATTCAAGGGAGATTACGTGCAGTAGCAAAAGTTGAGAGAAAGATCCAGCTTTGTCCAAAACGTGGAATATTCTGCCCTACCACGCAGTCTGCAGGCCCCCCGAGTCTGCACTTCTGATGTCTGTTGGAGTGTAACGAGTGTGATATACAGTGAATCCGGTGCAAGGGCACCCAAGGGTCAGAGGTCTGCGCTGTCTTCACTTTACTTACTGTACCGAAGTGTATATGTAGTACCAACCAACAGAGCATTATATCTCACTTCGGTTCAGAGTTAGCGACCGGGACCTTGTTGTGCGTGGACACAGGGTCAATAAAGAGATCGCGGGATGACGAAGAAGACCTTGACGTCCGACATTTCACTCAATGAGGTTACCATGCTATCAATCTACCTATGCTAACAAACGGCATATTCCAAGAATAAGTATGTTATTTGTGCAGCGATTGATTTGAACGTGAGCACAGAGCGAAATGAGATGACAGCCAATTAGGTACTGCAAGCATCTGACTTTGACATTGAAGGGGAAGATAGCTGTTTGCGTGCAGGTGGCATGGAAGAGAACATCTGGGCGTACCGGAACGACGGAGAGCTATGGGTCACTAGTAACAGTGTATAGAAGCTTCAATGCCGACTTGGAGTTGTCACACTCTTGGCCACGTCTGCCGAAGGTGCCGGAGGGCAATTTGATGCAAATTTGATGCCAAAAACCGCTGGTTCTGACATAGACCAGCAGTGGCCGAGTGGAGCCCCAAATACAAGGTTCAACGAAATATTAATGTTCGTTTGCCATCAAGGGCGCCTGCCACCGACTGCGTCGCTATGTATACTTAGTTTCCGATGGCGAACCAGGGAAAATTCGAAGAGAAGTAATTCGCCCACAGAAAGATAGGGATGTCTATGTTTGGTATGACGCCTGGCCTTTGACAGCGGAAACAGCCTCGTGCTTAAGTCTCCCACGTCGAAAGTAAGCAACTCTTCAAGACAGAAAAGAAGTGGGGTGCATACACTGGAGCGCGTGGAGTTGTCCTGTTTATCCGGTCACAACAAGTTTGACAGATTGATGATGGAAATTAAGTTCACATGTCAAATGGCGACTTTCTGGGCTATCCTACATACCATCGATACATAGCGATCTTCTTCCTTTCCGTTGATTCTCTTTTTTCTGGAAGCGTAAATGTTTTGATATATAAGCTTGAGGAGTGCTGATCACTTATATCCATAGCCAATCATGTCTCTCGTCCTTACCTCGAAGGTTGTGGTCTCTAAGGATGGTACAACTATCTTTGCTGAAGCATGCGGCGATCACTCCAAGCCACACATGGTATTCGTGCACGGTCTGGCTTGCGCTGCTACTGCATTCGACAAACTCTTTTCGCTTCCAAATCTCCAGAAAAATTTCTACCTTGTGTGTATTTTGCGTAAATCACTTGATCGCTTGAGAATTGACTTTTTTGTAGGTGCGTTATGATGCCAGAGGTCATGCTCGAAGTGGCCAACCTACAACAGAGGAGGCATATGTCTCAGCACGCTATGCAGAAGACTTCGATGCCGTCTGTGAAGCCTTTGATCTCGATAAACCTTTTTATGTGGGATGGTGAGCATATACCTTACTTCACCATCCTCATCATGCAAATCCGCTGTTATAGGAGCCTGGCCGGTATGATTGCTTTGCGTGTTGCATATCACTTACTTACGCCTCAGCCTCTAGGTTCCATCGCAGCCGATATCTGTGCTGCCCATAACCCCGTTTCGATTAGAGGTATCGTCTGGCTGGCAGCCCTTCCTTACATGGGTGATGTCTTGTCTGTCGTTGCGACGCCTCTGGTACTATCGTTCCTTCCCGGATTAAGTACTCCTCAAACAGCTTCGGAAGCTCTTTCGGAACGCATCAAGTTCTGTCATACCTTGGTAGCTCCGCATAACCTGTCCAAAGTCCCTTTCGCAGAGATGGCCTCTTGGGTCGGAGCTGCCACGCATCTGAAGCCGGAGTGTGCAAAGCTTCTCCTCGGCCGCACGCATGACGCAACTAGACTCAAAGAGGAAGGAGCTAAGGGACTCCCTCTATGTATCATTCACGGAGCGGATGACCTTCAAATATCCGGAAAGAACGTCATTGAACAGATGGAGCCTCAATTCAAAGATTGCGAATCGCACCTCCTTCCAGGCCTTGGCCACATACCTTTCTGGGAGGACCCCGCGACAGTCGCTTCCATCATTCAAAAATTCGTCACTCGTGTTGTCCAGAATGAAGTCAGTGTAAGTAGCTTCCAATGTCCTTAGAATTGTTTTTGACGTGCTTTTCAGGCTTGAATCGAAATATGGAAGAACAGCTAGTCCGAAGAATCAACAATTTATCAAACAGACTCGCTAGTAGACGGTTCTGTCTCATGTCAATTTCATGTTATGTTACTCCTTCTCGTAAGGTCATCGAAGTCGCCCAATACAACAATTCATCGGCTTCTGGAAATCAGAAGCCATCATTGAGATCTCTTGTTCACACGAAAAATCTTCTTGTATCCAAATTACCTTTGAACTCCCTCAAGGTGCTTTTTAAAGCTCTCAAGTACCGCGCTAAGAAAACTCTGTGTTTCTTTTTCTTCTCTTCTCTTCTTTTTTTTTTGACCTACGAGTTAGTCATGGATGCGTTCACACGTCACTCTATTTCCAGTTTATGTCACATGTCGAGTCGTTATTTCACAGGGCAGGATTCAACCCGTGCACTATGCTCGATTTGTCAGAATACCCATTCTCTCCGAAAGAGCTCTTGTGATTATGTCCAACTCTTGTGCACTAATCAACCGCAGTGATCGACCATGTAGTAGTCCAGCTATTTTCATAACGATAGACCCTTTGATTATTTCCGCCCTGTTTAGTTGTTTGGCCTGACATATCAATGAGACGGTCACATACCCAGGGAGTTATAGAAACTGACTTACGACTTACACTTGTCATGAAGTATCGATGCAGGGTAATCCAGTAAATCACTGATGTGAGCATCCGGACTTAATTTTCTTCGGCAAGCCCGGCATCGCGGATATCAGGCCAAACAACCAAACAGCCGGAAATCAAGTCTATCGTTATGGAAATGGCTGTAGTATTCAACCATTGCATAGGGCACATGTCATCTTTATGTCATTCCATTCAATGTCCGTTCGAAAGTTTTTCGTTGCTGCTCGCTTCTTGATGGATTCGAGTTCAATCCGAGGTGGCCAGGAACTTTTTAAATAACGGCCAGGCAATTCCAGCCTCGCACATTGCTCGCTCACGTCAACATGCACGTACTATTGCTCGCTGTACAGTGCATTGGGACGGCGCTTCTGGTATCTGCGCAAAATACCGCACTCTCCAAAGGCATTACCACCAACGTGGTATCCAAGGATGGAACAATCATTCACGCACAGGCCGTTGGAAATCCTGCGAAGCCACACGTCATTTTTGCTCCTGGTCTTGGATGCACCCTAACCGCATTTGACCCTCTTTTCGAGGAACCTTCCCTTCTTTCGAATTTGTACATGGTATATCATTGATGAATGCTTTTCGTCTATCCGCTGATATAGGTCATACCTTATAGGTACGTTACGATACTCGCGGCCATGGTCTATCAGGAAAGCCTCTGTCGCCAGATTTCTACACATCCGATCGGTATGCCGATGATCTTGAGGCTATCATCGCACGATTCAAGCTCAAGACCCCCTTTTTTGCTGGTTGGTAAGTGCAATCAAAATAATTAGCTTGCGTGGGTCTCATAAGCTTGTACATTAGGAGCTTGGGTGGAGCTATTGGTGCGGATATTGCTGCCAATTTTCAGCATCCAGTTCCGTTTGCCGGTTTGATTTGGCTTGCGGGGCTTCCGTACCTCGGAGACATCCTCCCCATCGTTGCGACTCCTGTAGTTTTAGGCTTTTTACCAGGCTTGGAGGACAACACAAATGGGACAGACAGTCTGCAAACAAGAATCGATTTCGTCGAAAGCCTTTCCGCTAAGAACGATGTAGTTCCATATGATACGAAGCTCACTTGGCTGGGAAGTACAGCTCACTTACCACCACCCGTTGCCACTCTTGTTTTGACCCGGACCCAGGACCACACTCGTCTCCTGGAAGAAGGCGCCTCAGGATGGCCGCTTCTCATCCTAGCTGGTACTGAGGACAAGCAGATCAACGGTTCTGCTACAATTGCCAACTTGGCACCGAAATTCAAGAATGTTGAGAGTCATCTCATTCCGGGTGGTGGCCATATCATCTTCTACGATGACACTTTGACGGTCTCGAAGCTGCTTCTTTCGTTTATTGCACGTATCAGGCGCACCAAGCCCTATCCTTCGGTAAGTCGCCTCTGGCCACCCAATCGAATCTTCTCATGACTCTTCTCTAGGACAATATCTGATGTCATTTGTATTGTAAACCTACGCACTTTTAAGCTTGAATTTATTTTGCGCTATATGAAAAGCGTTCTTTAAGTCTTTAATAACCTCTGGATACGTACATATCTTTATATGCTTATATCACTGGCAATATCTCACCTGTTATGCGGTTATCGGCTCAGAATATGATTTTCCGTGCCAAGGTGATAGAGGGCGCCGTCCTCTACAAAACAAAGTTGATGATCTGTTATTTATGAGTTTCTAGTCTTTCTGAGGGGAACATGTGCAGTTACGATGACCGGATATTTGATCTGTTACGAACTATTTATCCATGACTGATGTTGTAGTAATGTATAAGAGAGCTAGACGCAAGTAGACATTCAGTGCTCAGTCCGGAGATGAAGCTAGAGGCACGCGAGAATTCACGGCTATAGCAGAGACAGAGCCCATTCGTATCTCAAGACATAAAACATCGGCCCCCTTTACTTATCACAGTAACGTATTCTCCGCATCTTTGAATGGCCAAGGTTCGACACAACAGGGCAACGGTCAGGTTTGCTGTTTGCTTTCGTCCGTCACGAGTGACAGTCGTCGGATGAAGGTGTCGTGACGACGTGGTCGGGTCCCGATGCATGGTGACCGGTTCCGCATATTGTTTGTCATGCAAAAAACATTCCACATCACGTCAGAGAAGACACCTCGAGGTCGTCCGGTATACCGTGACGTGTCCCACTTGACATTCTGGAAATCTGGAACTACATTTCGAGACCTGGATCAAGGTCCCTGGCAACTGCTTCCTTGATTTGACACCAATTGGCACGCTAGCTTAAAACTTTAAGACTTTTGGCGTCCGTTAACAACACGAATGTCTGGATTGTGGATCTGGACTGTCGCGACGGCGATTGTAGTTGGACACTTGTGCCGGATACGACGTTCTCTGCGTGGTGATTGCCATGGCTTTACATACCCTACTTGCACACTACGCATACACCTTGATTGATTCCTACCTCAGGATTATCTCAACGTATCATCCCCTTTTTGGGGGAAATTCCACTCGAAACTCGAAATCTAAGGTCGGGCGGCATCTTGAACGCAAAGGCTCAGCAAATTTTATCAAACAAATCACTCCTCTGCCTCGATTGTGTCTCGCGATCCCTGTCCACATATTCTTGAAATGGATGTCAGCCTCCTCACTCTACTCATTCTGCGAGATATCAATGTACTTACGCCTAGATCGGATGATTCCAGGTCTTGTCTCCAAATATACTACTTCTGGAGCGCGAGGAAATACTCGCTGTGCATCTTTGGTAACTGTACCCTAGGTCCTTCACGACCACAGAGGTAGTATCTTGTCCAAGACGGAGAATCTTCTGGAATATGTCTTGTTGCTGTGGATGCAAGCACCTATGAAGATCGCATACCCTTCATCAGTCCAATAGAAGATCACGTCAAAGCAGCTTCGAAGCTTTCCCAGAAAAGACTTTTTTCTATCAAAAAGACAGTATCACAAAAACTATCTCTTTTCAATTCACATTAACCGGCACTACCAACAGCGCTTGCTACTGCACCCATCATCCATCGGTTCGTAAGCAACATATGTAATGTGTTCATGTCCGATGAAACACAGTACCCATTTTCAATCATTCCCAAAGGAAGACCACTCAACCAAACAAGTGCATCGAGGATAGGCCAGAGATGCGAAAGTTTCGATTTAAAGAAAAAGATCGCCAA
>JABAJZ010000305.1:0-12118 GCA_018857265.1 Termitomyces sp. T32_za158 | reverse complement strand
TTTACCGACAAGTACTACCGACAGTACTACCGCCTTCGGGTCGCCATCTCGGGCGGCCACTTGCGACGAAGTCCAGCGACTTCGTATACCGACCCCTCGTCGCTAGCGCCTCGGTTGCGCTAGCAGTTCGTTACTTTGTTAAGTTCCTCCCACATCTTTATCAACTTCATCACTGCCGCTTCCCCCGAGGGACTGGGACTCTGACTGGGACTCTCATCAACTTACCGCGCGCCCAACCCTACTGTGGAATTGGGCGTCATCACCGGGTCTGCCTCTCGTGAGATTCTCTATTCACACCTTATTTTCCAGATGGTTCTCGATGCCTCTGATACTATTATCTTGGAGAATCTGTTTGCTCCTTTTTCGTTTCTTCCCGGCTTCCTCTTGATTAGGGCGCAGCCTAATTGCTCACCCAGCAATGGCTTGTTGAGTTCTATTCCTCTTTCAGCGTGTATCTTTTTGACCATGTCCCAGACTACTTCCTGGCCGGATACTGTGCATTCTGTCAATACATGCTCCATTGACTCCGTTGTGTTCCCACAATGTTTGCATAGCGCTCTTCTCTCGTAGTTGGGGATCCTCTCCCAGTAGCCTCCTAATTTGTAACTGTTATGCATGGCCTTCCACATAAAGTTCTGTGTCTCTCTCGTCAGGTCTTTGTCTTGTAGTGAATTCCATATTCTGTCATCTGTCGGGAGTTCCTCGTTGGTATCCATTATAGCCCATCTTGTCATATCCAGGTGTATGTCTGTCCCCCTCCTATAGGGGGTCTGTTTTCTCTCTAACATACCTTTGTACAGTTTCGCTTGTGTAATAGTAGCAAGCTTTGCTCCCTTTAAATCATACCCATTTGGTATTGTCATGTCTATTACATCAGGGTCCTGTTTCCTGGCACCTTCGTCCGCCAGCTTATCTGCACCCTCGTTTCCTTCTATCCCTGCATGGCCTTTCACTTTGTCTAGTAGTGTTAGGCCCTTCCTGCTTTTCAGCCTAGCCACTAGGGATCTCATGATACCTTGGTTTGATGCCCCGATCCAACTGTCATCCTCGTGGTTCTTCAGATTTTTCGTTAGACTGTCTATTATTAGTTTGGAGTCGCTTTTTATGATTAAGGGTCTTTCATCCGGGGCAATCATTGCTGCCCATAGAATTGCTATTGCTTCTCCTGTGTTGTTGGACTGGTGCAGGCATCCCGGCAGTCTTAGTGCTTCATTCCTCTCATCGTCGTTTCCAAACCACACCCCAGCCCCTGCGGCTGCATTGACCGATCCATTGTTGAGGCATGAACCGTCAGTGTATACTGTTGTGAGGGGTGGGGGTGGGCCTACTACCCTCGAGTAGTTTCTATCCGTCACTTCTCTTTCATCCGGTTTTTCCTCTGCGAAGACCCTAAATCCTTCTGTCAGGGAGTTTTTTATTATCACTTCTGGATTAAATATTTCACCTCCTACCTGTTCATGCAGGAGGAGCTCTTCCCTTGTTGGCCCCCTCTCATCTGCTTCTGCCTTGGGTGACCATTTTCTACTCAGTTTACTTATCCATTCTTGTGCACTTATCCCACACTTGTTTGGGTTTTTGCATCCTGCGCCACGCATTTCCTGGCATGGTTGGCACGCGCAGTTTTTCCTAGGGTTATGCCTGAGGTTAAGTGCGGGGTCTGTCTTTTCCGCCAGCCTTAGCATGTCTCCTGTTGTGACTATCTTGTGGACCAGTCTCTGGCAAATCGTTTGTGGTGTGTTAATCCTTAGGTTTTTCACGTCTTTTAGGCCTATGTGGAACCATATAGGCATCTGTTCCTTTAGGGGCTGCTCCATTGCTAGCGGGCTGAATTTAACCTTATGTTTTCTGGCAGTCCTAATCATTCTTTGTAGTGATGTAGGGAGGCCTTCCTCCCTTGTTCTTGCGTCCACTTCCAGGTATTGCAGGAAGGTGTTGTAGAAGGTTTCCCCTTCTGCTTTTTGCCATTTCGTTGCCAGTCTTTTCTTTATGATCTCATCGGCCACTAGGGCTTACATGGGTCTTGTTTCCCCCATATCTAGGTATCTCTTTGCTTTCATGAGTTCGATAGCTTCGTTTCTCATCGTCAGATTTAGTAGCTTCTTGCCGCCTCTTTTGTGTGGGAGGCATAGTGTCTCGAGGCCTACTGTTGGTCAACTGTCTTCGCCCCATATGAAATGTCGTACGACTTTTGTCAGTTCTTGTTCCACTTGTCTTGGCATCCCCTGGACCGCTGTTCTATACTGGGTTCTTCCTCCAACCACCATATTTACTATTAACCTTTTACCCTCAATGGTGGGTTTGCTTCGATTCCATCTCTTCAGATCACTTACTACTGCTTCTATTGTTGGCGTCCAGACTCCGCTGTCTTCTATGCCATTACCTATGAAAGCTCCTAGGAGCCTTGTCGCTTCACCTTCTTTCACTATTTTTATTTCCTCCGGCACCTTTGATCCTCTGCGCGCGGTCCTCCGAGTCAATACAAGAGTCTCCCGGTATTCCCTTGACCCTACTGGTACTATCGCCGTCTTTGGTATATTAAACTTCGCTCCTGATACATGGCACCATCTCATTAGTATCTTCTTTAGGTCTTTAAACCTGTCTTTCCCTGACATGTACACAGTTGTGTCGTCGGCAAAAAGGGTTGCAATCAATCTTTCTGCAGCTCCCTCGATTTTGAAGCCTTTTAGTTTGGATTTTCTCAGCATTTGGGCTAGGGATTCGATGGCTATATTGAAGAGCAGGCATGACATTGGGTCCCCTTGTCGTACTCCTCTCGTTACTTTGAAGGGTTCGCTCGTTTCTCCATTTAACATTACTTTTGTGTGAGCATCCTTGTATAATTCTTGAACAATTTTAATGAAGCTTTCTGGGAATTTGAGTCTTCGAAGCGAGGCCCAGAGGAAACTATGCAGTATCTTGTCATAGGCCTTTTCCTGGTCCAGGCATACTATCATGCCATTGTTTTCTGTTTCTTCGCATCGTTTAATCATCAGGTGAGCCAATTCCGTTTGATCCTCAATGCGTCGGCCTTTTATGAAGCCGGCCTGGTTTGTATGTATTATTTTTTGGGCTATTTTGCTGAGGTGAACTGATAGGATTTTTGTTAGTATTTTATAGTCCATGTTGAGCACAGTTATTGGCCTGTAGTTTCTAACATCTGCTCTGTCACCTTTCTTGTATATGGGACACATCCATCCTTCGGCAAAGTTCATCCCTATTGACATACTGTTTTCTTTTATGTCGTTGTATACATCTTTCAGCATTTGCGCCGGGTCAAAAGATTTCTCTTCATCATCTACTCTTTGTTCGTTTCTGTTGTTCAATACCTTCCACAATTCTTGCGGGATACTGTCTAGTCCTGCGGCTCTTCCATTTGGGAGTAGGTTTATAGCTTCTCTGACCTCGTCTCTCGAGATCTCACTTCCCATTTCCTCTGCCTGGTCTTGTTCTAAGTGCCTGTCCAAAGTCGACAGAATCTTATCTGTTCTCTGGGTTCTTTCTTCCTCATTTATCTGCATTTTGTCTTTTTGCAGGTTTTCATGGTATGTCTTGACCATGTCTGCCATTTTGTTTGATCTTCTCTCAAAGCCGTCTTCTTCCCTAGGGCCTTTTTTCAGTGCCGCTATGATATCCCTTGGTTTAGTTTCTCTGTTCATGTTAATCCATGGTTTGGTAAGTGTCTCGCCATGGATATGGAAACTGGTGGCTATCGTATCTCTAGCTCTTGCAAATCTCTGTTTCTCGAGTTGGAATATCCTCTCGTCTAGGAAGGCTGCTTCCAGGCTCTTTACCTCATCGTTGATGTCTTGTCTGGCTAAAGTCACGTCTCTGTCTCTCCCCAGGGCTTCTATTTCTTTTTTTATTTTTAGTGACTTAGTTTTAGAGAATTCGCTTCTCGTGTTCATAGTCTCGTCTTTGAATGATTTATATATCGTTTGTGGGTTATACGTTATTGTCCTGTTGGCTCCTAGCATGTCGATTTAGGTCTGGAACTTTAGCCCAACTTTTTCTATTTCATCCAGGAGTTTATCTTCCTCCATCAGGTTTATTGGGATCATGTATCTTCCTTTCCCAATCATTGGTTGCCTTGGGTTCAGTATATTTGCTGATATGAGAAGGTGGTCTGTGTTTATACCCGTCCTCTTTATTTCCCATCTATTTGTGAAGTTTGTTAGTGCTTCGTTTATGTAGATCCGGTCGATCCTCGATTGGCATGCCCTTCCTGTCATGTAGAAGGTAAAATCAATTTTTTCTGGGTTGTCTTTTCTCCAACCATCTACTATATTTAAGTATGTTTTCAGTTCTCTCAAGGCACATGTTGCTTGCTGGCTATCTTCGTGTGCTGATAGCCTGTCTAGAGCATCCTCTACTACGTTAGTGTCTCCTAGTATTATTTGTGGTTTCGGACCGTTTGCCCTATCTGACCAGTATTCCTTTAGGGTGGCCCAGAAATTTTCATTTTTTGTGGACTCGTTTGGAGCATATACATTTACGCATCACAGAACTTTGTTTTCATACCACGGTAGTTCTACCATGATAGCCCTTCCCGGGATGATGTCTGTCTGTTTTATATCTTTCCACCTCACTGTCTTTTTATTCAGTATTATGGCTACCCCTTTCGAGTTCGGGTTGTCTTTGTCCAGGTTTGACAACACGACCAGTTGTCTCTCAAAGAGGACGTTTATAGTCTCCCTTAGATCGTCATCCATATGCGTCTCTTGTAGTGCTAATATATCTATTTTTTCCTTGCGTATTAGTTGGCACATCTCATGCCATTTGGGTCTGGTGTGTGCGGAGCCTCCTCCTTTCATATTTAGGGAGGCTACCCTTATTGCCCCTCTCTTTGCTTTTCCTCTTTTGTCTACTCGTTCAGGTCTGTTCTCGGTTTCTTGTGTATTTCCTGGTCTTATATATCTATCTATCGCATGCATTTCTTGGGGGTGCTGCGTTCCTCTCTCTTGGATTTCTCAGAAGTCTGTAAATAGTCCCCGGCCAGAGGTGTGGGGTATTGTCCCTCGTCCCATAATGGGGGTTGGGATGCCGTGAGACCATCTCCGATCCCTCTCAGGTCGTCCTCAAGGGTGTGACCGATGGCGGAGTCATTATCCTCTCCTACCTGGGAGGGGCTGTTGCCGTTGCCGAGTTCAATCTCCCTATGTGTTGTGTTAATTTCAGTTGTGTCAGGTAGTGTTGTTTGGACGGTGTTTGCTGCTTTTTTAGGGCAACAGACTTAAGCAGGAGCGCTGCGTGGCACCATGTCCTTTGTAAATACGAATGCCACCCAGGCATTACCCAGCCCAAACGGGGGGCGTTTCAGGATTACCTGTCGTCCGTAGACCCAGTAAATTCATCCTTAGCGTTTCATCCCTTACAATGTTTTATTGTTTGCTTGTACGGGGTGGGTTTATTCTGTTAGCGGCTGTTTATTACATAGTGTTCTAGGCATCAGTTGGGCTAGGCTCTAAAATTTACGTTCGCGTCTGAAACTGTCGGCCCCTTGAAAGCGGCCCCCCCTCTTCCAGTTATCTACGCGGCGCTCATGCCTGTTTCTGTCAGACTTGTATGTCCTGTTTCCTTGGCTCGACGTTGCAAACTCTGCTGTCTCCTCGATCTTATCAGTTGCCTTATTCGCAAACCATCCTTCCAGAGCGGTATATGGGCATTGTGCCGGGCTGTGTTCTGCGCTCTTGCAGTGGAAGCAGTGTAGGCGATGTTCTTTGTTTACTAATGTGGCGCTCCCGTAGTCCATGTCTATAAAACGAATATCCTTAATATGTTGCAGGAAGACGAAGTAGTTTGTCCACGACAAGGGGGGGGAGTCTTTAAAAAGATATTCCATAGGGGTTTTCGTGGTCTTGCCGTGGCCGAGCAATTAACTTCTGTCTCCCCTCTCATGAGCCTGACTTCTAGAGTCTCCAGTATGATCGTCGCGGAGTCTGTGTTATGTAGAGACGTGTTATCTCCTATGAGCCTGCTCTTCAGTAGGGTGACCGTAGTTTCCGACTCGATCAATATCCTTCTTACTATAATGGTAGCGATTGTTTCCACTTCTAGTACTGCCTCCACATTGCGGATGCTAAGTGTGAATCCTTCAATGGTGCAGAGGAAGGTAGGTGTGGGGGGGGTAAAGTCCAGGAAAAAAACCGACGCCTCGGGGGTAGATATGATCGGGTGGGCCATCAGAACTTCGTGTGCTTGCTCAGAGATGTTGGAGACTAGGAAGTGGTAGGGGGGTTTATGTCTTTCGTTTCGTCTCTTCAGCGTGATATCCTTCTCAAGCTGTGGGGTGGAGAGTTTCGGGTTCTCATTCGTAGCTTTCCTGATGAGTTCTTTCAGTTTGTCGCATGTGGACATTAGGTCCCCATTTTTACTCGCTTGCCAGTCCCTTACCCATAGTTTCGGTCTGGGGTAGGTGTCGAAACGCTCTCGTTGTTCCGGGAGTAAGTTATACCATTGTGGGGTGGACAGGTGGATCTTCGGGAAGCCGCCCATCGGGGTTGGCATGTATGTGAGGCTTGCCGGGAGTCCAGGAGGCCTGGGGTTTGCCTGTTGCCTGCTTGCTTGCCGCGGCATGGGGGGTTGGGGGGTAGTTGGGGTTCTTTTCGTTCTTTTGATAATCCATGGTGGGTCAACCCTTTTACGGATGTAGGTGCTTTGTATTTTCAGAGGCACATGTCACTCACCTCCCTGCCGGTGTCGGCGATGATGAGGCAGTTGTACCTGTTAGCGTCGTGTCCCCATCCAGGTCCATGTCCTGTGCATCCCCACTGGAGATCGTCATTTGTGAGAGGTTTTGTGGTGGCGGGACCTTCAGGGGGGAGGGGCTATACGTCTCTCCCTCGGATTCATCCATGTCAGACCCGGGGAGTGGTGTTTCCAAGTGTATCCTTTTCTTATTGTGCTGCTTAACGCCTCTCTGTTTCGCTGGGCTCGCTGACTGTGCTCTTTTCCTCTGGTCCTCGGCTAAGGTCATGAGGCCGGGGGGGAGTGGGAGGAGGGAGCGGTGGTTTTGTTTTGGGGGGTATTCTAGTTTTTCTATTCCTACGGGTTTCCTCATACTTGCCGTATGTCGACCCTGCGTCGCTTATCTGTGGTATGCTCTGGCGTGTGTACATCCTACGTGGCCTTTGGCCCGTGTCCACATTTGGTTAGATGGGTGAAAGTTCATGAAATTTTTTGGTCTCGTGTTCCTGGGGGGGGTTGGTTGACCTACTCGTGCATTGCGGCCTCAGCCAGAGGCCCTTCTCTTAGCTACTAGGCGCTATCGAGGAAACGTCGGGGGGGGTGGGCCCATCTGCTTACCAGGCAGCTTCTCTGTTAGGAGGAATTTCATCAGGTGGCAGGCTGGCGTGTTAGGCTCAGCCGCTGCATCCAGGGTTACTGGTGCACATGGTAGTTTGTGATCAAGGGGCCCCCATCTTTGATCTTGTTGGGACGTGGAAGAGTTCCACCAAGATAAACAAACTTCTTATGGTATTGCAAGCCAGAAGCCAGGTTAACAAACATCCAGATATAAACTCAGCAGTCTGAGGCCTTATTACAATAAATTTGGCAACTATTAAAGGAGAGCATTAACAAGGTATCATATTCTGTGATATTTCTATTTGCTGCAGCCTCAAGAATATTGAACCCACAAGCAATATTATCAAAGATGTCAATGTCATCATCAAGCTTGAGTTGATTGAGAAAGTCATGTATTTGCTGATAGAAATAACCAATTTCAGCAGCTATCTCTAGTTGGTGCATGAGTGCTTGTATTGAAAATAGGATTGAAATAGTGTCAAATGTCTGTTGTAGCTGTTGATCAGCATTATATTGTGGCTTATCGCAATGAAGACAAGTACCATGGTCTGACAGAGGGCCAGTTTATGCCATACAGCTATTTGGGCACATGTGCTTGACAATTGGCTGCACTCCTGTGATATTTGCAATAAGACTCTTGACTTAGTCATAGGAAAGTATTTTATCTTCAGGATGCACAATCTGTACAGCTTCCTTTGATGCTGTATATGATTCAATAGTCCATGAAAACAGAAATAGATGGATAGACAGAAGAGTATCACAATTACAATTATCATCAAATATGAAAGATCCTTGAGAGGGGTTCAGCATCTACTTGCAGTGAGGTTGCCATTTTTCTAGAGTTGCATTTGAAGGTGTGTGTGTGTGTGTATATATGTTTGCCCCTCTTGAGTTTATATTTCAAGGTCAGTATACATGAGATTTGTATGTCATCTACCCTACAGTATTTCTGCGGTGTTGGCCAGATTACCTGGAAACCCCAGACTTAAGCCACTGATATCTGCCATTGACGATCCTTCCCACCTGCTCTGCTACTCTACACTGCGTTTTTCATTGTTGGTATCTGAACCGGCTTCTTGCAAATCTGGCTACTTCTTACACCTGGAGTACTCCTCCTTTTGGGCTTTCAGCTTGTCAGATTAGATCAGCTTGCCTATATGAGAAGCTTGCATAAGCAGCAGACTGGCATGCCTCCACGATGGACCCCTAGGTTTTACGGTAGACCCAAGTCACACCCAAGGTACTTGTAGAGTACCCCACCCCTACTGTTCTGATTGGTTTACAACCTTTGACCTCCGCTAGCTCAGAGCATCACCATCCGGCTTTTTTCTTTGCTCTATGATCGCCAGTCTCCTAGTCAGCCTATGTGGAATTACTGGCATTTCCTCCTATGACTAGAGTGTAATGGTAACAGTGCTTCCTTGTGCCCTGATTTGGTGATCCCTGCATATTGGTAATCTCATTGATAGGCCTGCACAACAAAGCCCCCCAAATATGCCTGGGTCAGGTGGTGGCGGCCCAGCGGTCTTGAAATAACCCACATGGTGTCTAAGGTGTGTCCAGGTGGGTACAGCTAGGAATTGAACCCACAACCACTTAGGAGCCTATTGACCCCTTCACGAGCACAATGGTGCTAGCTGAGCCATCATACCCCCTGCATTTGAAGGTATTGGATATATTCTTGCATAATGCAGATATCAATTAATTGGCTAAGTAGCATAGACTCATTATTATCAGGAAGACTTGTGCTGTCTTCATCAATTCTAAAAGGATTGTCCAGAATTTGGATTGCATCACTCTGAAGATCAGGAGTAGGTGATTGCTTAGAAGGTGATAGGGGCTAAGAATGAAATTATGAAGGAGAATATGAGTGATGATAGGCAAAGAGCTGAGTCTGAGAATGAACAGACTGAGAACATGACCTAGAGTAAATAATGGAATGAGATAAAGACAAAGAACAAGACCAAGACTGAGAAGGGACTGAGAAGGAGACTGTGAGTGAGAGCAAAACTGAAAATGAAAATTCAACTGAATGGGTTGCTCTGCCAGGTGAAAAATCAAACAATATTTATTACCTCTTAATTTGGTATGTCCTCAGTATCCTCTTGCAGTTCTTTGTCATTAGCTTGATGGCTCTCCATGAGTTGTGGCCACTGCAAAGTTGCAGTAGTGGTCATGTTAGCTCTTGCAGTATGTTACAAGATTACTATATTTGTTAAAAACTTTTAATGACTATAAAAAGTTGTTTTAGATACTTTTTTTTTGCGCTTGCAATAGAAGGGACAGTCACAGAAGTATTGTTGCTTTTTCCAGGGTTGAGCTTGAGAAACTGAGCCTGAAAAGCTTGAAGACATGGCAATGATGGTTACTAGCAAAGATTATAAGGTATGCAATCTCACATGAGTTGATTGAGATGGAAGAAATTGCTCAAATTTACTGGTCTTTTAGACATTTTAATCATATAGTACAAAGATGCAGTGGATGGATTAATGACATGTTGAAACATTGAAATGTTGAAGCTTCCTGCAGCCTGGAAGCCTGGAGCTTGGAGGCCTAGCAGCTAAGAAATCCTAATCAAATAGTACAAAGATGCAATAGATAAATATTAATGAATATTAATGCATATCAATGAATTAACAACATATTGAAATGATGAAATATTGAAACATTGAAGCTTTAAAGCTTTGTAATGTGAATTTGAAATATGAACTTTGATGTGGATCCAGTGTTTCCATTTTGCTTAGATTTCATCTGATTTCATCTGATTTCACTTGATTCTACTTGATTTCCTTGATTTGCCTTGTTTTTCTCAGCTCCAATTTTCTCTGAGACTGAGAAAACAGAGTTTTAGACTTGGCAAAAAAACCATCTCCCAATGATTGGTAACTTTGGAAGTGGTTACTCACAGTTGAAGCCTTTTCACAAATGAATTACTTATAAAATTTGACTCAGCCCTAGTAGATTTCAATTGGATTAAGCTAACAGTGAAATTTTAAAAGGAAATAATACTTATGTCCAGCTGCATTAATTTCAATTTTTAAAAGAGATTTTTCTGTTTAAACACTTTAAACCTGTGATTGAATGATAGATATCCTCTTCAGTCTTTTCATTCTAATCCTGGCCAGCCATTGCTAGTTCAGCTTCCTTGTAGATCCTTTCTTTCTCCTTTTGGCTCATTTTGCAACTTGCACAGTTATTGACTTGCCTTTATTGAGCTGTTTTAACTTCTCCATAAGGCTTAATTCTTCAAAAACATGTTTCATCTCTTTAGCCATTCCAGCATATTCAAAGTCTGGATGATCAGATGGTAAATTCATGTCAAAGATCATTGTCTGTACTTTTCCATGCAGCTCAATGTTTTTGAGTTACCATTTGAAATCCAGGTGTCATGCATGCAATGTTTGGTTCCACCAGGTTTTACATCCATCTTGTGAACATTGAGTGCATCACTTACAAAGGCTCTATGTGCTATTGATTGGTCAAAAAAGAATTTGGCAATTGCATCTAGATATAGCTTCTCAAACAGTGGTAGTGTGTGTTGGTATGTAGTAGCTTCAACTCCATCTCCATCTTCTAATTTGCTATGTTTGAAGGTGGAAATTGAAATCACTGATACTCAGCAGAGCCAAAGCCTAGTGGCTCTACTGAACAATGGTGCTATGGGCTTGTCATTCTTTATAGAATGGCTGAGATGGACTTGATCAAAGTGGTTAATGTGGCAGAGTGGTCAATGCCAAAAAAAAGAGGTACAGGCCTTTTTAGGCTTCACCAACTTTTATCAAAGGTTCATTCAAGACTTTTCTCATCATGCATGTTCTCTCTTTGACTTCACTGTCAAGGATACTGCATGGTGTTAGAAAGCAGGCAGCAGACTGCTGTCAGGTTCCGCTGACCTCGGGAGCTTCTTCTGAAGCAGGGCCTTACAAAGGCGGACTAGATGTAGCTAGATATACTCAACCTAGTGCAAGGGAACAAAGTCCGATGCAAAATTAGGGGGTCCGGAATGGTCCGGGGCATGGGAAAGTGGTCCGGGATAGTCCGGAGCATGGGAAAGCAGTCCAGAATAAAGTAGACGAGTCCGGGGTGCTTTGTGTAGAGTGACAAAGTAACGATTAATGGATTTTGGGGACAATTGCTGGAGTTACAGGAATAAGGGGAAAGCCGAGTCCGGGATGGTCCGGGGCATGGGAACCAGGTGAAATGAGGCAAAACCGGGGTGGAGACAAGTGCCAGGCTAAATGAGAAGGGAAAACAAGTCAATGTTGGAACAAAACGATGGGGACAAGGCAAAACAAAGTAAGAGAGGTTTGAACTGAAGCAGTAGAGTCGACGAGGCAGATTCCGGGGCTATAACAATTCGAAGATGCAGATCAGAGGATTTCAAAGGTTCAAGGTTCACTGGGTTCACTGGTAATGGTTTTCAATATCAAGACTAAGGTACAAGTGAGCTACCTATAGTCTTATATACTCCCGGCATATGTCTTGGGTATCTACAATAGGGTCCGAGACTCTATAGCAAGGTCCAAGACTCTATAAGTGGCAACGGAGCGGATAACCAAGTATATACTAGGAGGATCAGTCCCAAAAATGTGATTAGCCTTATGATATAATTAGCCTGTTGCTATAATTAGCCCATTGATGTAATAGGCATTGGCTGTGATGCGTGATGGCTGAGTAACAGCTAAGACAAGTGCCAGAGGGGGTGGAGTGTGTTGGAAGAGATGGGCAAGGAGTGTGGAGGTCCCGGGAAAGATCCAGGGATGGCCAGAATAGATCAGGAGGGTCCGGAATAGGGAAGGAGTGATGCCAAGAGGTC
>JABAJZ010000304.1:0-12151 GCA_018857265.1 Termitomyces sp. T32_za158 | reverse complement strand
AGCCACATTTTTTGAGTCTCTACATTGGATTCTCTTCTCCAGAATGTGTGTACCATGTTTTCTCTAGACTAGGTATCCACCAGATACTGGGACCCTCATGCATTATCCTCTCTCATTGCACAGAGGGTGTGATGCAATATTCTCTGTAATGAGAGAGCTATATTTCGCAAGGTAAGTAATGCATCATTCTAATGGATCGTTACATTTTGGTAGGTCAGTAATGCATCATTGTAATGCATCACCTCGCTGCGAGAATACTAAATGTACCGGTGAGATATTGCATTACTACTGGTATATTGAATAATGCATTACTTTGACAAGGCGGCTCATTGATATTGCATTACTACTGGTATATTGTAATGCATCACTAGCTACTACTTACATATGTTGTAGCTACGGCCTGCTGAATAATGCATTACTTTGACAAGGCGGCTCATTGATATTGCATTACTACTGGTATATTGTAATGCATTACTAGTTACTACTTACATATGTTGTAGCTACGGCCCGCACTACTAATGCATCACTAGAGCGCCCCCATCCCTGCCTCCATCTTTGGGTGTCTTCTATTATGGTGATACCCCGTTGTGTCGGAACGTCACCAGTAATGCATTACTTCGGCGAGGGGATCAGGGGGGGACCATGGATATTGTATTACTACTATACTGTGATTGTCTGTGATGCATTGGATACTATGTCATAGCTACAGCCCACTAACAATGCTAGATTGTCAGCCATTGATAAGAATGGGCCCGCGCTATACAGTTACCAAAGGATGGTTGGAACGCCACCAATAAGTAATGCATTACTTCGAAGGAAGCCATCAATAATGCATTACTTCAGCGAGGGAAGCCATAAATATTGCATTAACTACTACACCAATAAGTAATGCATTACTTTGGCGAGGGAAGCCATCAATAATAAATATTGCATTACTGCTATACCGTGCTTGTATGTGATGCATTATTTACTACGTCGTAGTTACGGCTAACCGTAATCATGCATTACGAGGGCACCCCCGCCTCTGTTTTTCGGTCTTCCATTTTGGTGCTATGTACTTCTCTGTCCCTCGCTTCTTGTTCGTGAATCTGCCCATCAGATCATGTCCAGTGACATAACTATAAGTATGTCTTCCTTCCGAGAAAGAAGACCTCCTAAATCAATTCCCAGCCCTTGAAGAAAATGGGCCCGACCTCTGTAAAGAAAACGAGAAAAGACATTCATTATACAGATACCGAAGTATGGTCAGATCTACTTGCAACTGGCGCAAAAGTTGACAAATATGTCTGCAGATTATTCAAAGCAGCTGGAACTCCGCGCCACAACCATGAAAAATTGTCGCGCAGAGCAGCCCAAAGGGCGGCCTGGCGTTCGGCGCAGGCTTGTAAACCTTCACGACGAATGGAGGCAAGATCCTCGGTACCAAACTGTGTCTTCGCCTTCCACCATTGCTCTCGATATGAGCAATACCTCAATACACGGTGCATTTCCTCTGTCAACAACTCGACCTCCTCAGAAAAGCGCATAGATCGTGCACGAGACTTGCACCATTCGATCCGGAGTGCTGTCAAAAGGGGCAAGATTGTCATCATGAGAAAAAGACAGAACAATATATATAAGTACCCACCATCGCGTAACTGATCGGAATCAGTCCTCTCGTTGATTACCCCGAGTGTTTTCCAGATCCACGATACCTTACGCCTTCCCTCCGACATATGATCATTGTCAGCTTCTGACATCTTGCGGATATCGGCCGGATCCAACGGAAGAAGCTGTGTACGCCAACTCGCTTCACCTAGTAAAGTTGACAACGAATTCAGTGCCTTGTAAGCTGCCCTATACTCGTCTGCCGCTGCCTGGATCCTTGCCTGCACGGTCTCAATTGCCCCTCGAGCACGTGTATTAGCATGTTGGCCACGAATAAAACGGTCCTTGAATTTGTAGAGGTGTGATCGAACCTGTAGATTACTTCGAAGGGCTTCAAGGGCCTCGAATGCCTGAGCGTAACGGAGTTTCCATTCAATGTTGGCCAGATTGATGTCGAAGGTTATTTTAGAGCCAATCTGCGATGGTAACCACAGGGATAGCATATAGGGTTTCAAAGGTGTTTTTTGGGCAGCAGCAGCAGTTTCCTCCATGTTGCGAAGCGTGACAACACCAGCAACATACAACTGTTGCACCTTGGACCAGGCCGTGATCTTCCTTTGTAATGCATTACATCGAAGTTGGAGTCTCGTGTGTTGCCGATCTTGTGAGTGTTCCCAGATCTTTGCTGCCTCAGCTTTCAGGGAACGTCTTGGACAGGCGATGGATAGAAAATCGAGAGAGAAAAAATAATGACATACTGTTCACTTTCGATATCAAGTCCACATGTAATGAGGACGCTGGGAGAGACATGATTATCCAATGATGTTTCACTTGTGGTCCCAGCTTCCTGAGCTTCTGTCTGAGCTAGCTCCCGGCATACTGCAGCTTGTGACGGTGCTGTAATGACAGAGAAAATGCATCAGCATAATGACGGAGAATAATGCATCACTGAGCTTACTCTCAACATTGGATTCCAGTGGGTTCGTCTTTGCCTCTTTTGGGTTTTTTTCCCAAGCTTCGATCTCAGCTGTCCACTTGGAAACTAGATCTTGAGGAAGAGACGCGGTAAGTTCCATGTGTGCGATGACATGGTCGGCCATATCAGTTGTCGCTACATTGAACTTCCTTAACAGACTACGTCCTACATAAGTTCAGATCATCTGAGCCCAACAAAAACCTCATGCACACATGACTCACCCATCCCAATAGTTTTCCTCCAATTGTAGTCACCAAAGTGACTGTCCAGCGTATCCCGACGTGAACCAGGTCCCATCTCCTTTGTGCTAGCAGCCAATGGGTCAACCTCTGCCCAACCTCGCTCAGGAGCCTCGCCATCTGTCCGACCAACGCCCAAACCATAGTTGAAGGAGTAGGAGGTACGACAACCAACCACATGTGCCGGTAGATGGAATTTGGGGACAAAATATCTAATATGAACACGTGAGTCAAGGATGAGAAAATCGTGATCAATTTTCTCCATTCGTGTCTTAATATGGGCTGACCACTGGCAGGCAATGTCATACGATACAACAAACCATACTATATCTGAATTTGAAATGCTTCAATAGAAGAGGTAATCGATGTTGCAATAACTAAGTTGTCATGTCAATACGTCAAACTTGTCATAGGTAGAGCCATCAAAAACTCACCGTTCACCGACTTGAAGATCTCCAACCGAGCATGGGCGTTTCATATCATGTCTAATACACTCTATAGTTCCTACCCCAGTTGCTGCATGTCCTTGGCTAGGTTTAGAGTTTGCCAAATTCACAGCATCATGACGGGAACAGTTTGACTTCTGTCACCACAAATTAGTATTAGAGAAGCCATGATGCATTAGCGACATACCGGCTCTACCTCGTTCTTGTACTTCTCCAAATGTTCTTTGTAGGGCTGATCCTGAACGAAATAGGCAAAGCCATTCCCGAGATCAGGATCGAGGGCATCGCTGGATACATCTTTGCGTTTCAACCAAAAATTAGCATCAATGCCCAGGAAAAGAGTATGGAGCCATCTTTTAAAGATTAGTATCAAAGGACATGATAATCTAGATAACATACTTCTTGTTTTCTGGGACATTCTTCCACCCCTCAGGCATGTTTTTATCGGGCTGTGGGCAGGCAGGACACTCTAGGGCACATGACCCCAGTTCCGTTGTCGAGATCCCATTGAACTCGTGGCCTCTAGCCCCACGCTTTAACATCTTGAGGTAGCGCCATTCCCGTATCATGACTAAGAATGCCGGATATCGATCCTGGAGAAAGAGATAAGAGATGACGACTGGAGAGATTTACATGGTACCTTGGGAGTGAATAAACCAGTATTGTCTGTCAAGCGAGCCAGAGCATTATAGAATTCGAATGCAGAGACCTTCGATTCATATGACAGAATCTCAAAAGTTTTCAAGACATTAAAAGAGGCAGCAGTTTTTGGAGCGATAACGGTTGCTGGAAAGAGACGAGCACGAAGAAGTTGAATGGTATGAGACTGACTTGACACTTCACAGGCACAAAAGTCAATTCCAACAGAGTGTATGCCAGACTGGTCAAGAATAACAAAGTCGTCACCAGGACATGTTTGTGGATTTGGGCACTTTTTGCCGAGCCGGTGACCCAGTTGATAACGTAATCCCAATATTTTGAGACTTGTTTTTTCAAAATACGAACCATTCCAGAACTTTGCTTCGTCAATCATATATGTTGTTGACATGAAGAGCTGTCTTACCTGGACACGATGACAAGGGTTGACAGAGTGCGCTTTCAGCATACACATTTGACATTTTAGACTGCGACCGTAACAATCAAGGCACTCGTACTTGGCCTTGCCTGCCGGAAATGTATGACAGTCTGGGCATCTTTCCAAAGGTCTGTCACCACGGCCATCCACGTTTATTAGCTCTTCTAGATATTGCTCTCGAAATGGAAGCCACATCCGAAGTGGGTCATCCTGTCAGAGTTCATTAGTATTGTGATGCATGTCTATTTGTTCTTCTACTCACGCTAGCTGGTCGTCTGCGTTTGGGTGCATCTTCGTCGGCTTCTTCAAGATGTTCAAGATAAGCTGGATCATAAGCAATCTCCGAGTCAACACCGCTCTTCTGGTAAGCCAGCCCTGTTAATGGTGGTGTACTTGATGACTGCCTATTGGAGTTTGTTTCAGGTGTTGATACCGTTAAAAAGCTGGTCATTGCATGTGTCACCAGGCCATTTGACGAGTAGCTGTTGTGTTCGATCCGTCGGACATGACTTTTGTTATATGGACGATGGGATTTGTGGTCAATTAATTTGTACCTTCGAGACGTTCGAGTCATGATGCTAAAGTGAGTAGAGCCGTTGGTGTCTGATCAGTGAGTAGTCTACAAAATCTCAATGCATACCGTTGGAAGCTTCACGTGTTCAAATTCCTTGGGACTGGGGATCAATGACAGTGCATCAATGCCGTACAATCAATATTGGTCGCTATGGATTCAAAAGTTTGTGACTTCCAATATCTGTAATAATATTGTACTAATTGTCATCGATATACAGAGGTTTTTTTGGTCAAATACCAGCAAGCTGTAAGTACAAAGACGAGAAGATCTAGATCTAGAGCGCCGCATTTTGTCACACGCAAAGTCATAAGAAATGGTAAAATTACGTCCAAGGCCGGGGTGCACAAGCTCAGACAAATCAACAGTCCTTGAGGTAGATCAGGTATCGATTTCCCACCGAATTGTTGAAACTTACTGTGTGCCAGATATGTTATGATACTTCCTAGCTCCCATGGGGGCCGTCGCAGTCTCTTTGGTGCCATCATTGACGGTCATTGATTCCTTGGCACATCCCTTGGTTCCTCCTGCAATCTCAGCCGGGTTTGCATCAAGATCAATCACTTTTTTTTGAATCAGTCGTGGTGTAGGGCGCGGACGATTCACCAGGCGGTTGCGCTATTGTACATCAATAAGCATACTTCACGAATCAACATCTATACCAGCTTTACTGACCGTTTGTTGTAAATCATAATGACAACTCACTTTGATATTTTCAGGACGTCGCTTGTGTGTGTGACGATGGATTGAGAATTTGTTTTCTGGATGAAGTTGGCCCACAACTACATGAACCCAACACCATGTCATGCAAGAGTGATGGCTACTGTACAGTTGGTCGCACGATGAAGCTTGTAAGTATGGGACTGACAAACTGGGCAATCAATATTGTGCTTCGTGATGTACGTCATATCAGATGTCCCAATACTTGAACAAAATGTTTTAAAAAATTCATATTGTCCCAGTTTCAATAGTTTTTAACCTGGAAATGTGTTTAAAAATACCACTGAAATCAATGGTTGAAACAGAGATAATTTTGAGGCAATTTTGACAAGGTTCGAGTAAAAGTAAGAATGCACTCGCAAAAGCCATAATCTCAAGCACGTTTCTATAGCCCATCTAGCTTTATCTCATTGACCACTTCATGGGTCGTCCCCGAAAGTACCACACAGCCGAAGATTTACGTCAATCAAAGTGTCTCAAAAGTAAAAGATGGTATGATAGGTTTGTATGCAGCCTATGTCTCTGGTAAAAGCTTTTATATCGGATTCCATGTCTTACCCAGCCTTATAGAAACAAATCTGCTGCTGCTTGAAATCCCCAGAACTCCAAGAATCCTTCACCATAAGCAATCCCACACCCTGCTATGAGACCCTGCATGGTAAATCTTTGTTGTCAGATGTCAATTGGCCACTGCAAATGGAGAACAATCGTCATCTTCCAGCTGGTAAGATGTCGATCAACTATTTCATTCACAGCTCAGGCCATACATCTGATTTATTTGACAGAACAACTGTCAAGAAAGCAACCCCTAAGATTGAATATTGGAGGCTCCTAGTTCGCAAGGTGTTACTCAAGCTCGACCAACTTCATGAACATAAGGGACCTCGTTTATTCATCCAGGGTCTGTATGACAAATATCTACGCGACCCTGAACTGTCGACAAAACCATTTGATGATGCGCACACCACCGCTTCCCATCTTCATTCACTTGTGGAACGATATCAGGGGGAGATCTTACAGATTTCAGGGTTGAAAAAGGATTGGTTGAACGCTGATATGGTGCGCAAACAAGTCAATGATACCATTAGAGGTTTGGAGGATGTGATGATGAATGCTATGATGGATACCAATGAGCTGAGGACTCTTCATTCACGACAAGAACTTCTATTCCAGAGTCTTGAATGAGTATCTAGACTGACTCAGAATATATTCGTCCGCTTAAGTTCAAACAATGCAGATAGCAACATAAATATATATATAGCACTTGTAGGGGACATAGCAAAGGTAACGAACATATGTAGGAGAGGATCTGATAGTACATAGGATTCTACAGAGCTATACTTAGAAGAAAGCAAGACAGCAATATGTTGGGATGGAAATACGATGGATAGGTATTCAGGGACGGACACAACAATAGCCGGCAGCAAAGGCTTCATTGAACTCATGCATTGCGCGGTTGCGAGTCCCTGGGCCACGCTCAATCTTACAATAGGTGCAACGTCCCGCACCAAGGACTTGAGGAGAGACCGAAGACCTGGAAAAAAATATATGAGATGAGCCGTTAGGAAGGACGGAAGCACATACCATCCTGCGAAGATTCCAATCTTTCGACCACTGGTGACCACATAGAAAGGCTTATCCGGATTATCCTCAAGATCATTCCCATGAGCACCCACGGCAACTGCAGCAGGATCCATGCAGACCAGAGGTGTGGGGGGCGGAATTGATGCCGCAGTGGGAGCCGGAGCAGGTGTGACGGCCTGAACAGAGGCAACAGGGACAGATGCCTTGGTGTCAGAATCGGAGGCAGGCACGGCACCCAAAGCAGGCGAAGCCACATTGACTGTTGGACTAGATACTACGGTTATATTTCCATCAGCTACAAATTGAAAATGGTGAGCGATCATCAAAAGAGACAAGAGAAAATACTTACCATCACTGGAAATGGGGGGAACAATGGTATTCGGTGGGTATGTAAAAGTGACCGCTAAAGGTGCACGTGAGCATGGTCAAAAACCAATTATGATGAGACTTACAAGCACCGAGCGTCAATGCTTGTAAGATTTTGGCCAAGGTATGGGATACCGGAATCTGATCTCCGGTGTCCAAGTCCTTTGCCATGTTGACCATTTGGAGACGTTTCAGATGGGAATGTAGAGGTAAAAGTTTAAGCGACAAACCAACAGGTTGGCGCATTTGAATATAAATGCTTTGTGATGCTTTGTATTGGCCCAAGAAGCACTCGGAAGGCTTGATCTGAGCGTTCTCATTGGTCCACTGTGACATGACTATACAGCTCATAGTCTGAAGGTTTCGGCATTCCCAAGCCGACGTACATTGGTAATTGTTCCAAAAAACTAGGTATTTGACATTGCTTAGACAATCTCTAGTAACCGATGCCGAAAGAGTGGACCACGCCCGATCAACATAATTTCCTGGAAGATTGTCTGGATGATTACCGGGTTCACAGAGCCAATCGATCATACAGACCCTTCTGGGAAAAACTTTATGAGGGCTGGGAAAAGGTGTTCCTGGAGCGTCTAACAGAGTTTCCAGACCTGCCAATATTGGCAGAGCTCAGTGATGACCAGAACGTGCAGCTGGGCAAGGCTATTATGGCAAGACACAAGGTAAGAACATTCATCACGCATAATAAAAGTCTAAATGGGCTGACCTTTTGAACACAGCAACTCAGATCTTGGTATCGCTGGCGCACACAAAATAATGCACGCAAGGCAGACAAGGGTGCAACAAAGAAGTTGCAAAAAATCCTACAGGGTTATCGCGGGCGTCTACCTCAGTTGCCAGAAATATACTCCGACATGTACTATGACGAGAAGATTGGACCTGCCATTCTAGATCAGCTTCCGAAAGGGTCCACTAACACTGAGCGCTTACTACTTGTGAAGAAAGTAACACGTGAGCTCTGGGACGCCGAGGAGAGCAATGTCAAGGAGCGCGTGCATGCCAGATCCACCCAACTGAAACACGAGAAAGAAGAGAAGAAGAATCGGTCTATCGATTTTCCAAGTCCTGATGAGATTGCAGAGTATGTGTTCTGGGAATTGATGGCCCGCACCTGTTCATGATTGTCTCCAAGGAATCTGGATAACTTGCCCGCGAACATGGGCCGCTTTCTTGACTGGGTTCATGAGGCCACAGGATGGAGTTTCTCATGCCTTATGGGTGGCCCGGATCCAGCCGTCGACGGGGAAATTAGTATGAAGAGGTGAAGAAATTGTGTCAGAGATACTTATCATATTCGCTGACTTGCTCATTTACAGCTATCACGTTGGATGGTCTCCTTCGGGTAAAGATTTCATGCGCTCGTATGCGGGATTCAATGACCACGTTATGGCTCCATTTGGCGAGTTCCTGAGTGCTGTTTACCGTGAGTACCTTGAAATCGATGTAGATGGCAAACTTACAAATTCTTGAAGCGGAATCTGTACTATCGGAGTGTACAGATGCATTGGAAGTGGCCAGCCAGGATGATCAAGGTTCGACGGTTGCATCGCCACCTGGAAAGAAAAAATCGTCAAAGAACAAGAAGAAACTAAAGGGCTCACAAGCAGAGGATCTGGGGGAAGATGGTGCAGATGGTGCAAAGGCAAGTGATGCAAACTTGAAGGTGGATGGTACGAACTCAGATGAGGCGGATGGTGCAAAGGCAGATGGTGTGAAGGCGGATGGTGTTGAACATGGAGGTGGTATGGTTCAGTGTATGTGGTGTAGTGTTTGTGTCATTTTGATGGCTTATGTTGAACGACCATTAGCGATCAATGCGCAGCTGCAAAAAAGTGCGACAGTTCCTGTGCAAATGCCAATAAGCAGTAGTAAGTAATGCATTGTGATCCTATCTGACTTCAACTCACATAATAACCCAGCATCAAATATTGCATTACTGTCTGCAAATGGTAAGTAATGCATTACTGGGTTTATCTGTCATTCTAAACATAACAACTCTTCAATGGGATTTCTAGGATTGCACGGGACCGGGAATACTTCAGGAGCTGGTGAATTCTTGTCATCATTATATTCGTTTTCAGATGGCCACTCCCTTGAAAATTACACCCCACCTACCAATTCGAACACCAGTGGCGGGTACGACTTTGGAATGGGTTTTCCTTTTGACGCAGGTTTGATGCCCTCAACCTCCAGTTCACAATTTTCGGTCCCATCAAACACTAATGCAACACCTGACCCAATGCTATGGGACAACCTTTCAAGCTTCTTTCCTCAGTCGACCAGAAATACTTGTACGCCCACTCCCAATTCAGCATTTGTAACCGATCATATGTCATATTTTGTTCCTACTGTGCCTGCACTTGTGTCAGTTCCTGCGCCCGTGCCTGCGCCCATCCCTGCGCCAACACCCATCCCTGCGCCCGCGCCGACACCCGTTCCCGTGCCCATTCCTGTGTCCGCGCCTGTTCCTGTGCCCACGCCTGTTCCTGTGCCCACGCCTGTTCTTGTGCCCATGCCCGTGCCTGCACCTGTTCCTGCGCCCGCACCTGTTCCCGTGCCCGCGCCCATTCCCACGCCCATTCCTGCGCCCACACCTGTTCCCGTGCCTGCGCTTGTACCTGCATCTGCACCCATCCCTACATATGCACCCATTCCTGTGCCCATCTCCATAACCACACCCGTGCCCGCTTCTACACCTGTACCAGCTGGCTCTGCAGTTCAGTCCCGCAGTGGACGAACTATTATTCCATCAACGCGGGCTGAGCAGTCGAACAAGATTGGTTCAACTGTGAAGATTCCAGAAGGCAAGGAAAATACTCCGCCTGAGACTAACTCTCGTCCTGAATGGATGAATGCTGCTCTCATTCACTTCCTTTCCCGTGATCTTGGGGGAAAGTGGAAGGAATGTGTCGGCGTTTGGGAATGCTTCGAAGAATCACTCAACTTCCGCAATGGGAAGGTATGTGTATTCTCCGTCTTTTAATTTACACTAAAACATTGTTCTACATAGGGCTTACCTGGAGCAAAGGACCGACCTGAAGAATGGAACAAATGGACAAAATCCCGCCGCTCCTATGGTGACACCCCGGTCATTCACAATCCTATGGAGTTCGGTCTTGCAATTGTCAAATGGTGGAAGGGCATACAACCTCAGGTCCGTCAGTCACCATCGACATTGATGCCGGTATCCCTTGCAGCCTGCACGTCTGATAGTGATGGAGATGATATCTTGGTCACGTTGTGTAAAGGCGGTCCGAATGGGATGATAATCATGATGACCCTGTTAGCATGGTGGGGTCAACGCATCAAAACCACTGGTCAGTGGCAGGAGAATTCGCAAACCTTGTGGGAGGAATGTCTTTCTGATATACGTGATTGCCTCGAGATGATGACGCGCATTGCCAAGGCACAGCCCCCACGCGGCCAGAAGCGTCCGGCCCCCTCTGGTGACACCTCCAGAGGTAAACGGTACGTAGCTCATGGATTCTTGTCATTCATACAGTTGATTTTCCGACTTCTTCAGTGCGAAGGCTGCCACTACTTAGTTCCTTTGCCATGCGATCCATCTGTCTGTCATCTTATTGATCCTATATGAATCACCTGCTTTTTTGGTCTGTCTCTCGCATGTCATTCTATGTTATCTTGTAGTCACTATCTTGTTGTATCTTGCGTATATAATATATTCATTTATGTAATATGTCATTTGAGAAGATAACATAAGGAAAACATACTATAGGAGAAGCGCAAATGGATGGGTGTCCCGGATCAGCAGATACTAGCAAACAGGAACATGATGCGCTCTCATAACCTCAAAAGGGAAGGAGACCGTTAGGCAGTAATGCATTAGAAGCGCACTTGTACTAAAAAGGGAAAGGGGCGCACAAGAAAGACAGAGTCAATAAGTAATGCATTATTATTGCACGGTCAAGGGCTCGAGCCAGTCTGAGTAATGCATTAGACACGAGGAGCAAGAGTAATGCATGAAGGGAGTGATGCATTATTGACTGGTCAAAGGGAGGAGAAGAACTTACGGGGAGTAAAAAATGCAAGACTGATGCAAGACTACATGTACAGACGAGTATGAAATTCAGACGAGTCTTGCATTACTATTCAATGGTCAAGGGCTCGAGCCAGTCTGAGTAATGCATTAGACACGAGGAGCAAGAGTAATGCATGAAGGGAGTGATGCATTATTGACTGGTCAAAGGGAGGAGAAGAACTTACGGGGAGTAAAAAATGCAAGACTGATGCAAGACTACATGTACAGACGAGTATCAAAGGCGGTAATGCATTACGAGCTTAAGAAAGGGATCGATAATGTAAGAGTCGGCAATAGTCACTAATGCATCACTCTTGGTCAGGGTATGCATAATTGCAGAAACGGGAGGGACGATAATGCATGACGGAGAGGCCTCTGTAATTACAGAGAAAATTGCATCACACATGGTGTGTGATTACAGAACTTAATGCATCATTATACCAGCATGGGCTGAGGTATCGACTCGATTACATGTAATATATATATATTGCAATGATATGCACTGTGTACCATGACGCTAACACTGCTTT